>ML800369.1:145715-203381 GCA_009831015.1 Picea engelmannii | reverse complement strand
AGCATCTATGTTTCAGCATTCGTGTTGCAGCAGTCATGTTTCATCATCTGTGTTCGCATTGATGTTGCAGCCTCTGTGTTCGTCTAAACAATCTTGATCATCTGCGTCATTCTTCTGTTGTAGCCATCAATGACAACCTTAACCATCTGCGTTAGCTTCTGTGTTCCAACGCTGTTTCAGCACTGTTTTTCTGCGTCTGTGTTTGCATTTATGTTGCAGCATGTTTCAGCATCTGTTCTTCATAAACAATCGATTGCCATCAATGACAACCTTGATCATCTGTGCCTTGATCATCTGCGTCATCTCTGTTGTAGGCATATTTCCAACAAATCACATTCCAAGGGGACTAGTCCCCCTAGAAAGATTGTTCGATGGAAATGATGTGGTAGTAAAAGATAAGATTTCAGGAGGAGATGATGATACATCTGAGTGAAACATTGGCACACAAGAGGAGCCTAAGTTCATCAAGTTGTCATGCAGCCTGACCCAAGAACATATGGCCGAATACACTGAATTATTAAGAGAATTTGTTGATGTGTTTGCATGGACCTATGAAGACCTCAATACATATGACACATATGTCATTGAACACAAGATCCCACTGAAGGAAGAGGCTAAACCATTTAGGCAAAAGATAAGACAAATAAACCCCATGTTGCTGCCTGTCATGGAAAGAGAAGTGAAGAAGTTGTTAGATGCCCAAATCATTGTCCCCTTGAGATATTCCGAATGGGTGGCCAATTTGGTCTCGGTGAGAAAGAAAAGTGGAGAAATTAGGCTTTATGTTGATTTCAAGAACCTGAACAGGAGCTCAAAGAAAGACAATTATCCCCTGCCCAACATGGAACACATATTGCAGAGGGTAACTGGTGCATCTAGGATATCCATGATCGATGGTTTTTCTGGTTATAACCAGATATCAGTCATGCCCGAGGATAGAGAAAAAACGACCTTCACCACTCCTTGGGGCACATTCACGTATGCCAAAATGCCCTTTGGATTGATGAATGCAGGAGAAAAATTTCAGTGAGCCATGGATATAGCCTTCATTGGGGAGAAAGATCAGTTTGTAGTGATCTATCTGGATGCCATCACAGTCTTCTCCAGATCTGACAAAGAGCACTGCTATCACCTGAGAAAAGTTTTCTTGAAGTGTCGGAGGTTTGGCCTATCGTTAAACCCCAAGAAATATTTGTTTGCTATGAAGGAGGGGAAGTTGTTAGGTCATATAGTATCAACAAAAGGAGTAAGAATTGATCCTAGCAGGGTAGAGACAATTCATACCCTGTCACTTCCTAGGTCTAGAAAGGAAGTTCAGGATTTTTTAGGGAAGATTAACATTGTGAGGAGGTTCGTCTCAAATTTCACTGAGATGGTGAAACACATCACAACCATGCTCAGGAAAGGAAAAGAAGTAAAATGGAATGCTGAACCCAGGGAATCTTTCATCCAAATAAAGAAGACATTGACTAAGGCACCTGTGTTGATCAGTCCCGATTATTTCAAGGATTTCCTGATTTTTTCTTTTGCTTCTTTTGATATAGTAGCAGCGGTCTTATTGCAGAAAAATGAGGAAGGGAGAGAACAACCCATTTTGTTCTTTAGCAAGGCATTGAGAGATGTAGAATTTCGGTACGATATCATGGAGAAGTAGGCCTATGCCTTGGTGAACGCTCTCAAAGATTTCAGAGTCTATGTTTTTCACACAAAAGTGACTGCATATGTTCCTTCAGCCTCTGTGAAGGACATTCTTATACAACCTGACATAGATGGGAGAAGAGGTAAATGGATTTCCAAGATCCTGGAGTTTGATCTAGAAATTAAGCCCACCATGTTGATAAAGGGGCAGGGTTTAGCCAAGCTGTTGGCCGAATCCAATTGCAAAGCCTTGGGGATTAGCTTCATCAATGCTTGTTCAGAAAATCAGCAGGCTGAGTCGTCCAACAAAAGTTCTCAGGGTGACTTATCACTAGCAGAATGCACCTAGTATAGAGATATTTTGTATTTTCTGCAATATTTGAAGCCTCCTGATGGAATGGTAAAGAGTAAGGTGAGAGATTTAAATCTCAAGGCAGTCAGATATTGCCTTATTGATCGATCTTTATACTGGAAAGACCCTCTAGGGTTATTTTTAAGGTGCCTGAATCCACAAGAATCCTAGAAAGTTATGTTTGATTTCCATAGCGGCCTTTGTGGGGGGGGCATAATTTCTGGAAGACCATAGCTCACAAAATCCTCAGGGCTGGGTATTACTGGCCCACTTTATTCATTGATGTCTGCAGAGAAATCAGAGCTTGCATCAAATGCCAAAAGTTCTCAGGAAAGAAGCAGCTCAAATCTCTTCCACTAAAGCCTGTAGTAGTTTCGGCACCCTTTCAATAGTGGGGATTGGACTTCATTGGAGAAATTCATCCTCCCTCAAGTGGCCAACACAAATGGATCCTGACTGTGATAGAATATTTCACCAAGTGGATAGAAGCTACCCCCACCAGGAGTACTTCACACAAAGTCATTATCAGCTTCCTGGAGGACATCATAGCCAGATTTGGCTGCCCCAACAGAATTTTCACCGATAATGCCGCCCCTTTCAGGTCTGAGCCTCTTGTTAAGTTCTGTGAACAATTTGATATTTCACTAATTCACTCCACTCCCTATTATCCTCAAGGAAATGGACTGGAGAAGTCTTCTAATAAAAGACTGATCATGCTCATTAAAAAATTATTGGAAGACAATAAAAGGGCATGGGATTCAAAACTCAAATTCGCTCTATGGGTTGATCGAGTGAAAACAAAGAGGTCCATGAATACCTCACCTTTCCAACTTGTTTATGGGACGGAGGTTATTTTTCCTACTCAACTTTCTCTATCTGTGGCAAAATTCTTTCAGGACCCTGAAGGAGAACCTGACCATATGGTTAGGAGGATTCATCAAATGGTGGAGGTGCAGGAGATCAGGGAGAAAGTAATGAAAAGGGCCTATAGTCATCAGTAGAAGATCAAGCAAGCCTTTGACAAGAAGATCAAGAAAAAGGATTTCGAGCTGGGAAATCTAGTGCTCAAGTGGGATGCACCCAGACAGAATAGAGGCAAACACAATAAGTTTGATTCCCTTTGGATTGGACCCTTCAAAATATCTGAAGTATCTTCAAACAACACTTACAAGTTGTAGGATTTGGAAGGTGAAGAAGTTTTTAATGGCCCAGTAAATGGGCATTTCTTGAAAAAAAAAAAATTCTGAGCCAAAGATGGCTCCTCTGTTTTTGTAAATATTGTTTTTTGTTTTTGGCTTAATAAATGACTCCATAGCCCAAAAACAAGACATTGGAACTGCAAAAGAGTCCTTAGAGCATCACAGGGACAACTCTATCCCCCATGGAGCCTAATGTTAGCACCTAAACATTAAGGAGGGTATTTTTTCCTAAAGGGCACCCCCCCCTTGGCGAAAAGAGGGCAAGAAGTGGAGTAAAAAAACCCACTTATCCTAAGTTAGGGCGCAATTGCACATTTGAATAAGCGGTGCACAAATCTGGGCGGATAGAATCTGCGTGCCCAGATCTGCGGTCAGGATTGATTTCCGGACCCCCCTCGCCATTCTGCCTTNCTCAACGGCCTAGATCGGAGTGCTTAGATCTAAAATCAAGGTTGGATTCTAGACCCCCCTTTCCATTCTACCTTTAACAAAGGGGGGGGTCCAGAATTGGCGACCCTCGGTGGACCCCACATTGTACCATCTCCAATATCCTCCACTTTCTGCTATACATTTTCCACTCAGCACCACCCTGGCCCATCCATTTCCCCTTTTTTATTGTTTCCACTTGTCACCTCTTGCTAGGTGTTCCCCTCATCCTCCAAATCAACTTTCCTCCTTCCTTCAGGCCCGCCACTTTGCGGTTTCCCTGTCATTTTCCCATGGCACTTCGCCTCATCATCAGGTGCCACAACCCTCTTCCCTCCATCCACGTGGCCCCTCTCCATCTCATCACCAACTCACCTCCTGCCATGTGTCTCTCTTTCTCTTCCAGTCGCCTACATCTATATGTTCATCTCTACTCCTTATCCACTGGAGCCTCGCATTCCATGTCACTTCCACCCATCCACTATTTCCAATTATGAGCCTTAGCCTTCGCGCTGGCCTCCACATCTTATCCATCAGGCCGTTTAGCCGATCCAGGTGACAGCACAAGAAGACCTCCACATCCCAAAAGTGCAGAGTTGGCCAATCCATTCTCAATCCCAAGGAAGCAGTTATTGAGGTAGTTGGTGGTGGTTAGACATCGTCTCCACCATAAATGGAAAGTCCGGCAACGAATTAAAGGCACGTCAGTTCATATGCAATACTGTTAGGAGTTCGATTGTGTCTGTCATAAGTGCACGATCATTTAGAGACTGGATGTGCAGATTGTCAGTGGACATGTGGACACAATGTTTTTAATTCAGTGTCTCTGTTTCGCTGTTGTGGTTTTTCTTTGAGTATATGTAGGCAATTTTTCCATTTTGTAATCTATCAATGGTAGAGCATAGCTCCTGATTGTAAATCTTTAATCCAGCCTCTAGTTCTCTAGTTATAGAAGAACATTTGAGACTTCCTGTCTAATGGCAGCTAGCTTCTTATTTTCCCTTTTTCTCTAAATCTAAGATCTCGGGCATGAATGATTCAGTCAGGTGTTACATTGCTATATTATGTAGGTTTGATTATATCAATTCTGTAATCTTCTTGGGTTCATTTTGAAGTTGTTCGTCTCTGAGAGGATCTCATGGCCGAGATTTTTCCTCTTTTGTGAAGGCTGCTGGAAGACCTGGCGTCCAAAGCAGACTTTATTTCCCCTCTTTCCCCCACTTACTCACCACTATCATTATTACTGGCTTAAGTTATGTCAAGACCTCATATGTCACTATTGTTCCAACCTAGTTTTCTGAGTTAGAACGATACTGTTTCGAGTTTACTTCCATTTGATCACCCATTTATAAACAAAACGTGACATAAAACTGATGGGCATCGGGCTTTGCTCCTGCTGCAATCTAGGAGTGACTTTCGTCGCCAACAACGATTTGCAATAAGGAGTATCGAGGAGTTCGGGATCTCGACACTTCAAGTGTCGAGATATAAAGGAGATAGTGCTTCGGGAAGCGATTCACGAAGTGTTGAATATGGGCACGAGGGACATGTTGTAGAACCATAAGGTGGGCCCATGTGATAGATAGGCAGACACGCGTCGCCTAGCAAAAGGAGTCAACACTCTGTTGACTTCTCGCATCTCAGGAATTCCTGAGATAAGAGCATGGGGGCTCGACATTGAAACTCGCAAAGTGGCGAGTAGCGAGAGGTACTAGTGTTAATCCTAGCCGGTGGTCATGCATGGAGGGAACTGACAAGGGAAGGAGACATGCCCGTATCAGCATTTTGGGTATCGCGAGATTGGGAAGGAAGAGTTGGGATTTTTGACTCACGAACTCACGAGTGGCGAGTTGTGACAAGCACCTTCTGAGTTAGGCCTGGGTCATAGCGTCATGGTCACACAGAGAAGTGGAGCTCGCACCTAGTGTTGTTTGCGTAGGGGAGCTTCCGAAAGGACCTGTGGATCGATTGAACTGAGATTCCAACAAGGAACTGAAAGAGTCGATTCATCTCGAAGGAGACAAAGAACGATCCTGTAAGTGGACTTTGACCCGAGGGTCGAGGGTCTGCGTCAGTGTGGTATCAGAGAACAGAAAGATCTATTTTCTTTCTATAGCAGGGAAAAGAAAGATTCACCATGTCGTCGAGAAGAAGAGATAGGAAAAAACCCGATCCGCTAGAGGAGAGGGAAATGCCAAAAGAAAGGGGTAGGCAGGTGCCAAATCCAGCCATGGAAAGAGAGATGCATAACATACGCTCCACTCGTGGACGTGGAAATAAAACAGAGGTGCACAGCCAGTGTTGGAGATGTCAGTGAATCTTAAAGTGAATATGGAGCTAGACATGAAGGAGAAGAAGTTGCAGCAAATGAATGCCTGATTAGGGTTGTTGCAAGAATGAGTGCCAGGGCAAAAATGGACATTCAAGTATATGAGGGAAACCTGGATGTTGAAGAGATTCTAGAATGGATTAGAGATATAGACACGTATTTTGACTATGAAGATGTCGAGGAAGATAGGAAGGTCAAACACGTTGTCACAAGATTGAAAGGACATGTAGCATTGTGGTGGGATGAACTACAAGATGACAGATGCTGCAAAGGAAAGCAAAAAATCAAGAGTTGGGATAGGATGGTTGCAAAGATGAAGGAACAATTCATTCCCAGGGATTGCCAGATTACTCTATTTCGGAGAATGCAGAATTTGAGACAGAAGCTGATGTCAGTGAAGGAGTACACTGAAGAGTTCTACAAGCTAAACATCAGGGCAGGTCATCGCGAAAGTGATGATGAAAAAGTTGCTAGGTATATGAATGGCCTGAGATACAACATTCAGGATGAGATGAGCATGATGACCATCTGAATGGTGGAAGATGCTTATTAGATGGCTCTAAAGACTGAAGAGAAGCTGAGCCGAAAGCAAAGTCAGAGAGGCCAAGGCAGAAGTCAGCCCAGAGGAAAGACAGTTGCCCAGGATAGGAACCAGAAACCAAAAGAAGACTAGAAGAAACCTCAGACTCAGACTAAGAGAGGTGGAAGTTCGCAAAGGGGACAGCATGTTGATGGAAACACTTTTCCTTGTGCTAGAGGTAGAGGAAGAGGAAGAGGTGGAGTGGTGAAATTCTTCACATGTGGAAAGGTTGGACACAAGTATTATGAATGTCCAGATAATAAGAAAGAAGGAGGTGAGACTCACATTGCTGAAGCACAAAGGCGGAATGTTGAGGCAGAGGATGTTGAAGGTGGAAGATCACTGGTGATGAGGAAAGTTCTCTTAACACCAGAAGAGGAGGCGGAGAATCCAGTGCAAAGGAACAGTCGTTTCCGGACTGCTTGCAAGACCAAGGACAAGGTATGCAAGGTCATTGTGGACAGTGGTAGCACATACAATCTCGTTTCTATGGAGATGGTAGAAAAGTTGGAGCTGGAGACTATTGAACATCCAAGTCCATATAGAGTTTCATGGCTACAAAAAGGACATCAGGTAAATGTCACTAAACAATGTTTAGTTGAATTTAAGATAGGAGGATATAACGATAAGATATTGTTTGATGTCATTCCCATGGATGTTTTTCATCTATTTCTAAGTAGACCGTGGCAATATGATAGGAATGTGATTCATGATGGGAGAAAGAACACATACACCCTAGAGAAGAATGGGAGAACTCGCATGTTGTTGTCAATTAAGGACTGTTATTGGATAAATCCGTAAGTGCAGACACAAACCGATCTCCCTAGATCCACCTAGATCTAGAACAAAGCAAGACAGAATGATACTCTTTCCCTAGATTTTATCTATTGAATGTACTAGGAGGCAAGAACAAGTTGCATACCTTATTAATGCTTCCTTTAGTCTTTGTTTCTCCCGCTTCACTCCAATTCTCTCGTACAGTCAAGACCAAAACAATACAAACCAAGAGGAGTGAAGAGAGAAAAATCTATTCAACAGTCAATCTATGTATATGATCAAGGAGTTATACAATAAAGTAGAACTAACTTTATGGGAAAGGGAAACATTACTGTATCATATTGATGGAAAGTATATATTACAACCTGAGCCTTGATGTTGCAAACTTCCTTTCAATGGCCCTTGGCTCTGACACACATGCACTTGCTCACTTGTATGAAGAAGATCAACCACATTTAATGACCTTGTTGGATTTCTCTAGTTGCTGTAGCTTCAATCCTTCACACAATCTTTCACTAATTCTCCAATAAATCTCTTGCTTGTTTGCTTCTAACCTTTTCCATGAGAATCCCCTCAATATATAGGAGAGAATGAATTAGTTACTTGGATAAGAATGATCCCAAAATATCAGGAAATCCAGTACTTAGATAACCATTCAAATTCCATCTCATCCTTCTAGAAGCTTCGAGAATTCATCTTTTTCCCTTCTTTAGAAAGTGTTCGCACCCTAACAGTTACACACAGTGCGAACTTCTCACACCCTAGCTTAAGGAAGCCTGCGAGAATCATGCATTCTTGTAGGCAAATGCATTAGCAGCCTGCGAACCTTCCTCCAAAATGTCATTTCTGGAAAGAGATGAAGATAACTTTTCTCAGGAGAAAGTTCTAATGAAGAGCCTGAGTACACCATAATCAATACATCATCATGACAACCAAAATCATGGGTAACAGAATGCCCCCCAAATTCTGATATTGGAACCAGTGACAGTCGATAGACTTTGTAAGCTTCATGTGTGTGTCAAGAACCAGGAGCGCATCTAATCGGAAACCTGCGAACAACCAAGCATCTGCAGAGTATCATATATATCAATTATGAGGTAGGCATTCCCATTCTCAGATCATAGACTGATGAAATTGTAGACATGGGTCATGGCCACCAATCATACACTGTGGATCCATGCCGTCAAAATATAGCATAGCTACCTTAATACACTGTGGATCTATGCAATAAATTTCAAATCAAGACGACATAGCCACGAAACATACACAGTGGATCTATGTGTCGCAAATTATACATACTCCATCGTAACCTGGATTACAAAGATAATATCCAGGGTCTTCAATCTCATCGCCCAAAGTATGAATCTAACCATGTGATTACATGTGTTGAAGTCAAACATGGTAGAAACCACTTGATTACCAGTCATTGATGTAACCGTTAACAAGTGTGAGGGAAATCACCATTGATGTCAATGACTCCCAAGGTACCATAGTACAATCCATCGAGTGTGAATAAATGAGTTGATTTCGAACACCCAATGGAATCTTTCGATCAGGGGTCAATGATGTAAACCCACTGTCGAAAGCGAGGAAACCTGCCATTGATACATGCAAGTTCCAAGGTACTAAATAATTTCTAAGTCTTGATTCCGGATAATGAGCTGAAGTCGACGGAGCAAAACTCATCACAGGAGGGCCTTAATGTATCCCCCATCAATGACACGAAATGAGTAACAGAGTTTGAAGGTGAAATAGAGAATTTTGCAAATTGGACTGGACATAGGGAAGGCCGACACAGAGAGAATGGATAACTGCAGATGGCCGACTCAATATAGGTTTTAGATGGACTTCTCTTGACCATATGAACGACACGACCAATGATTTGGCAGCATTGACTCAAAGACGACACATGAAATGACCTTGTAATCAATCGAAAGAGAGACAAATGGATATCCCAAACTGGCTTCAAATGATGAATAGGGAGTGTCATGTTCAAGAGCGAAACTTACTGCCAATCAATACAAAGATGAAACATATCCCTTTCCCAAATTTTCCCCCACCATTTCTGGCAAGTACCTCTTTATTTTTACGCAAGCTTGAAGAGGATCACATATGCTTGTTGATATAAGCTCATCCTTTGGACAAGTCCATTAGAGTATATTTAACGAACCCTAAGAAGGAGTGGTTCGGTCCCATCACGGGTCTGTCAATGTTTGTTTAATGAGTCTAGAGATAGAAAACTCGAAGATTTTTCAAGATTATAGAGTTTGGAAAAACACTTAAAAGAGAACTCTCTCAGTTCCTTTTTCATAAAATAGTCTGGACGAGACCGAAAAAGAGATAAATTATCACTCACCAGACGTGTACTTCAAATACTTTAGCGAGCGTGAAAATAGCAAGGTCGCTCAACGATCTTTTCATGTTTAGAGAGTCTGAAAAGAGCTTAAAGAGGACTCCAGGGGGTTCCTTTTTCGTATAACCTTGTTGAGCCTAAAAAAGAGATAAAACTATGCTCGATCACGTTCTCATATATTTACAAGCGTAAGAACGGACAAAAACGACGCTCGAGGTTTTATGTAAAAACCCTAAAAATCAATCAAAAACACGCCATAACGAAGAAAAAGATGTTCATACCCTTGTGTTTAATTATCAACGTCATCACACCTGCAATTCATTACACTCATCTTGATATTAGGGATTAGGTTTAATCAATCAATAAACATAAAAAACCCAAAATGACATAGTAAAAAGTAAAACAAATGAGTAAATAGTCATTTTTACCATATCATTTCACATTTCCACTATTGAGCTCAAAACCCCCTTTTTACCCTCCAAGTTTGGCGTTAATTTTTGGGAGCTACAAGAGACCATTCGATGAGCCGTTTGCAGTATTAAGGTAAGCTCTTCATTCTTGACATTTTCATGGTTTAAATCTTTGATTTCATTGGTTAGTTTTTCAGTTTCAAGTGGTTTTTTGAACCCTACATGCGCGTAGGCGTTCTCGCAAGCAGCCCATACGGGGCCTGCGAGAATGATGCATTCTCACAGGTGAGCCTTGAGCCACCTGCGAGGTGTTCGCACTGTGCAAATGAGGCACCTGAGAGAACCACAAAATCCAATTTTTTTTAAAAAAATTAGCCAATGAAAAAGATCCAGATCATGAATAAAATCATTAATCCTCCTTTTATGTTTCTTGTGCAGATAAATAGCCACAAACATGGTGCTTGAATAGCGTGAAAGAGAAAATGAAGAGGATAATGAAAATGCCGAAAATCATCCTCCTACCATAGCTGCATTGAGAGATTGTGGGCTCTTAAAATACTTCCGCATCCCGGGCATGAGGGCCCAAGTCAGACTACTAGAGTACCTGGTCCGTATGTGGGACCCAGATCAACAGGTTTTCAATGTAGGAGCTCATACTTTGTCCATAAACATTGAAGACATATACTTTTTGAATGGATTGTCCAGGCATGGGTATTATGTCAGCCTGACCGGTAGTAGAGGTGGTGGGCTCAAGATGAGTGAATACTGCAATCAATACTGTGTACCAGAGGCTGAGAGGAAAAAGGGAAAAGTTGCTATCTGGGGGGTACAAGACTTGACCCTCCACACTATCCTTTTTACTATAGCTCAGATGGACAGGAGTTATGCTCCTCATATGGAATTACAGAGCTACTTCTAGTACGCCATCGAGTGTACTGAGCCTCAAGTATTCAACTGGGCAGATGCTGTGCTTTGCAGTATCAAAAGGAAATTAACCAAATGCAGGCAAGGTGAATTGAAACAATTTGGGTATGGTTCTTTGTTGGTGTCCTTCTTCCTCAAGAGGGTCCCCGTATTTAAAATACAGGTTGAGTGGGACATCCCAGGTCCTAGGGATCCAAGAATGTTGAAATGGTGTCGGCTCATGGCCTGGCATGTGGCAGGACCAATCGTCAAGTACGACGATATTTTCTTTGATTGGCTTCAAAACCAGATGTTGATGGTCGATGACTACGCTTATGCCGGGTTGGATTTCTGAGGAGATCCAGATTTAGCACTGCCTGAGGACACTCAGTGGGGAGACCTCTATAAGAAGTTCACGCATTTTCTCTTTTTAAATGTTTTGAATTTTTTATCATATTCAAATGTTTTTGTTTTATATATTTATCCAAAGACTAACACAAAATGTTTGTTGATAACACAGATGTTGGACCGTATAGACCTCCTGGCACCTCTCTGATCCAGCGACGAGGAGAGGTAGCAACAGTAACACCACAATATGTCGAAGATTATCAGGTGGTGGAATAGAATTTAGAGGGCCTGACAGTAGACATTCCAGATATGACTCTGGAAGAGGTTTCACGACGCGATCAACGTCACACTATAGGGGTATCAGCAGCTATGGGTCGACTGCTCCGTAGGGTTGCTAGGGAAGTTGTGTGTTACCATGAATGTCATCCATGACGTCACTTTGTAGAAGCTATAAGCTTCAAATTTTGATATTTTGGTCTTCGGACAAACTTTTGTAAAAACTCTTTTGATCGTTATATATACAGATGGTTTCTACTGGTTTACTTTATGATGTGTGAATTTTGATGTGTTTAATTTATAAATGGTTCAAATGTCTATCTAATACATAATTAGCCAATGCATCTGTTAATGTATTAAGACATCTAGGAATATGTTGATATTCAATGTGATCAAAATAACGTTCCAAGAGGCGAATTCGCAAATACACCCGTAACAAAGTAGGACTTCGAATAGAGTAGATATTACTTAATTGTAGTACTACAAGCTGCGAATCAAGTCACACAACCAAATGACGAATTCCGAGTGAGATAGCGTCAACCAATAATTCAATAATGGCGCTATACTCTGCAATGTTGTTGGTTGCACGACCAAGACATACACCTCGTAAAGATATAAGTTCATTTGTTGGGGCATAGATTGCCCACGCAGTGGAATCTAGGTTCTAAGTACTACGGCTAGCACCATCAGCGAAGCCAATATAGGGTAGTGAAGACTCCGACATCTGGCAATCAAACACAACATCATATAAGGGCAGAGACTAGATAACGTTAAAAGAAAACTAAAGTAACACACACAAAGTATGATACATAAAATGCAAGTACTTGTGCACAAATGATTTATGCATAGTACTTCTTCAAGTACAACCCATTCCTGGGTTCACTCAAAGGGATACCATCATAATCGACCAGCTCATATGCTCCTTTTTCCAAAACTGGGTGAACAATATAAGGACCTTGCCACATTGGTTCGAATTTCCCAGCTCCTAATGCATCTCGATCCTATTCATAAAGAAGAACAAGATCACCTTTAGAGAAAATGTGAGGCTTGACATGCTTGTCATACTGCGCCTTGACACGTTTCTTCTGGGCTTCTATTACTAGAGTGGCGTCACGTCGAGTTTCGTCTAATCGCATCAAATACAATAGGCATTCTTCTTCAGCAGAAGTATTGGGTAAGAGTTTGACGGCTAGCTTTAGAGAGCGTATCTTGCATTCTATAGGAAGAATGGCTTCCACACCATAGACTAAACGAAAAGGCGTAAACCCAGTAGCGGATTTAACAGATGTCCTATATGCCCACAATGCCGAAAACAACATTGTGTGCCAACTTGATTTATTAATTCCTATCATCCATCGAAGCATAGTTATAAGAACTTTGTTGATTGCTTCAACCTGGCCATTAGCTTGTAGATAATAGGGTGTTGAGTTATCATGATGAAGACCCAACTTTTTCATAAGTTCAGACATCATAAAATTCCTCAAATGACTATCGTGATCAGTAACGATAGCTTGGGGAACACCAAAATGAGCTATGACATGGTTGAAAAGAAACAACGCTGCAGTCTTTCCAGTATTATCGAATGTTGGCATCACCTCGGCCCATTTTGTAAAGTAATCAACAGCTACAATGATGTAACCATGCCCCCCAGCCGAGTGAGGGTGACATGTCATGAAATCAATGCCCCATTTCGCAAAAGGACCAACTGATACCACAGGATGAAGAGGAGCAGGATGTGACCGAATTTTCTGATTGTAGGTCTGGCAGGCATAGAATTTCTGAACGGCAGTAATGCAGTCGTTGAACAAGGAAGGCAAAAAATAACCCGCGCGTAAGATCTTCTAGGTAGTAGCATACCCATAGATATGACCACCACATGCTCTGGAATGGAAGTCATTCAAATCTTTCTCAGCTTCATCAAACATCAGACAACGTCGAAAAACAGAGTCAATTCCTCGACAGTAAAGAGTATCCCCGAGGATAATATATTGACGAGCTTGATAACGGATGCGACGTCGTTCAGTACTAGACAAAGTAGGCCGGAAAGTCTGGGTTTGGATATATATAATGATATCTCCATACCAAATATCGTCAGTTCTAATAAGGAAAAGAGATTCATTGGGTAATGAATCTACTGCTACATTTTCCATGGCAGAGTGAGGAAAATCGCATATCAACTCAGCAAAAACTAAGGATTTATTAGACATGGCGCGATCGAATTCCAAGTCAAACTCCTAGAGTATGACAATCCATTTGGAGTACTTTCCCCCTAGCAATTGACATGTCAAAATGTGTTGCATAGGGTTGCAATGAGAAATCACCGTAGTTTTCCTTGAGAGAATATAATGTCGGAAGTGTTGAACGGCTTGAACGGCAGCCAAGGCCAGTTTTTCAACATGTTGGTACTTGATTTCAGTGGATGTGAGACTTCGAATCAAGTAATAAACAACATGCTCATCGCCCTTATCATCCTCTTGCACTAGAACCATGCCAATAGTATACTCCGAGGCAGCAAGATAAAGAAAATAGTCACGACTATAATCAGGAGGAAAGAGAAGCGGAGATCGCATGAGGGACAACTTCAAAGCTTCAAAAGCATGGTTGGAAATGGTATCCCAAACGAATTCTGCATCTTTATTTAATAGTCGAGTAAAACCACGAGTAATCTCGGTGTAATTAGGGATGAAACGACGAAGAAAGTTTGCTTTCCCCTGCAAACTTTGCAACTGGCGTAGTGTAGAAAGAGGAGGGAGATTAAGAATTGCCTCAACCTTAAGAGGATCCACCCTGATCCCCTGATGTGAAACGGTGAAACCTAGAAGATTTATGAGGATTTAAACAAATACGATAGAACCGACAATGAACGAAAATGGCTCGGAGATGAGTGGGGTGATCAACTCGTTGTAAAGAATGAGCTGGTAAATCGTCCAAATAGGGTTGAACGATATGCTTTATATCATGAAAAGCATAAGACATAGCATGTTGAAACATCGCACCAACGTTCTTAAGACTGAAGGGGATTTTCCTATAGGCAAAAGTACCCCAAGGACATATAAAAGCAGTTTTATGTTGGTCCTCAAGAGCGATGTTAATTTGATTATAGCCGAAGAAACCATCCATGAGACAAAATATTTCACTTCCGGCACAGTCATCGACAATCTGATCGACGAAAGGGGTTGGAAAGTTTTCTTTTGGACAGACTTTGTTAATATCCCTATAATCAACACATAAAAAAATACTGCCATCTTTCTTATCAATTAGAACAGGGTTGGAAACCCATTCTGTTAGAGCCACGGGATAAATAAAGTCGGCTTTGAGAAGTTTTTCAACCTCGAGTTTAATAGTCGTCGCTTTACGTGGATGAATTGGAAGAAGGCGTTGTCGGACAGGTTTATCTCCGAGGTATGTATTTATCTCATGTACAACAATTGCAGGGTCGATACCTGGCATCTCTTCGTAGCTCCAAGCAAAGATGTCACAAAATTCTTTGAACAGAGACGTATAAGTGACAATTTCATCGGGAGAACACGAAGCTCCAATATGAACATTTTCAACTATCCCAGGTTTAATGGATATGTCAATGGGAATCGTGGGAAATATATTACTGAGGTTCCCTTCAGCAAACACATCATGTGCTGATCCAGGAACAATCGATATGACAACAACGGTCGACGAAGCTGAAATCCGTTGGTAGTTCTCAAGAGTGTGTTGTTCCAGAAAGAGTATGGAACGATGATGTCCATCATCCCAAGGGGTGTCCTCCATGATGGACATGATCATCTCATCAGTGGGAAAGATAACACAGAAAGGACCGAGAGACAACTCAACAAGAGAGGAGGTAGAAGGTGTTGTTGATTGAATGGCCTGATATGCAGACTCGACTGGACTTAACGGCATGACATCACCGAAACGAGTGTGGTCTCTAGGGTCAGGGACAATCCAAGGTTCATGTGATGCAGGAAGTTCATGAGGCACGATGGAGATCATGTTAATAGAAGCAACTAACGGGCATGGAACATCGGGCGGAGGAATGGGGAAAGTACCCATTAACGAGGAATCCTTTAAAAGGCCTACACCAACATTCTCATAACCCGACGGGGTTTTAGCAATAAACGACACGTTGCCAGTACGAGTATCAGAATTGAAGAAGGAAAGTTGGTCAACGGTAACAACCTTTCCTTGATGAGGAAAACGTACTACCCGGAAAAGTGTTGACACAATAGCACGCATGGAATCGATCTAGCTACGGCCAAGTAAAATATTATAATCAAGGGGAGCATCGAAGAATTCCACTTCAACTTGGACCGTCTTACCTTCTAGTGTGATAGGCAATGAAGGAAGAACACCTTAAGGCTTAAAACCAGAGCCATTGAAGGCTTTAAGAGTATTTTGTGATTCAGTCAAGGGAGGAGAACCAATGGATTTCCAACAAGCAAAAGACATTACACACGTCGAGGCACCCTCGTCAGTAATAGTTCTACAAATGTTCTTGTCGGAGACAACAACTTGAATTTGAAACGCAAGTTGGGGGGGAAACCTTGGAATGTGATCGTCCAAGTCAAAGACTATCAAATTCATATCTGTGGGGTCAATTCCACCTATAGCTCTCAACAGTGCCTTCCATTGTGCAGGACAAGACTGAAGGACTTCAAGGGCTGACATCGCTGAAGGTTCCTGGGCTAGATCTTCAACAATACTGTAGTTCTGGGCCGCACGAGCATGAGGATTGAAAGCCGAATTTCTAATGACACCTTTGGGGGGTGGTCGTAGAACTGTATCAAGGCTCGTTCGTTCGAGATGAAGAGGACCATTGGTAGGTGGAGTCGATGGAGAGGGTTGTACCAAAGTAGGAGGTAAATCGTCAACCTTCTCTTTAGACGAAGTATAATCTTTGGCTCTAGTCATGAGTGCAACGTTGTTTGGCTTAGAATCACCAGTACACATCAAAACATATGATGTCGTAGAAGTAGATGGTTGGTCATGGATGACCAACTGAGCCTGTTGTTGTGATGGGAAAGGTTGAGACAAGACTGTCGGCATAGATGGCTTTGAGGTCCCTTGAAGGAACTTAGTAACCTCAGCACGTCTCGGACAATCCTTTGTGTAGTGATCATCACCACAGATAAGGCAAGGGTAGCAGGGTTTGCGCTTATCCCGATCTTCAATAGGGATATTTTTAGGCTGCTCTGTTTGATTATTATTTTTTCCCTCCTTATTCTTGCCTCTCCCCTTTTTAGATTTATTTTTACTGGTCGGGTTAGATTGAACGGCGTTCACCTCAGAAGTTTTACCGGTAGGAGTGGTAGGAGACGGAGCATTTTGAACATTAGAAGAAGCAGACTTAGGGTTGGTGCTTGAAATAGAATGTGATTGGGCTTAGGAATTACCAATCACACCATCAGTTGCATGTGAGGTAGCTGGAGTAGTTGAAGTGCTGGAAGTACCAGGACGAGGTAACTCAGGTAATAAATCATAAAGTGTTCCCGTTTGTGAATAAACGAGATCAAGATATTGAGCACGACTTATAGCCTGCTCTTCCGTGACAACGCCACCCATGGCAATGTCTTTACCAATTTCATTCACAAAGGATTTCGTAAACCATTCGGCCAGTAACTGATTGGGGAGTTCAAGTTTGATGAGACGTCATCTCCTTCACCACTCATGGATATGATCCGATATATGAGTGCCTTTAGTCTGTTTTAAGGAAGTCAAAATCTCAGTCCCAGTATCATAACGGATCAGTAACTGGTAATGTGTAAGGAAATCCATAGCTAGGGTGTTGACTTCAGAGAAGAAACCTCATGGAAACTCAATATACCACTTCGCAGCAGAACTGGTAAGGGTTCGTTGAAAAAGACGTAGACGAATAGAGTCATCCATCAAAGAGTTGGATGAACACCATAAGTGAAAATTCATAACGTGATTGTTCGGGTCCTCTCCCGCTTTGCCATCGAATTTAGGAATGTCTGATAGAAGCTTGGCCGGAATAGCAGGCCATTGTGGAGAGTGACGAATAGGATCATTTAGAATCCTAGACAAATCTGGAAAATCCAAAGTAGCAAGAAAAGGTACTGTCAATTCACCAGTGGGTACTGGTGACTTTGGGGTGGAAGCCCTGTCGGCAAACCAGTAGGACTGTACGCAGTCTGTCCATAGTGGGAAGATCCCGGCTAATTCGGTGGTGGTTGGAGAGGATAGTAGTTCCAAGGATTGTAACCTTGAGTTTGAGTAGGGACCTGAGGTTGAACATTCTGACCCTGACCCCAAATAGGATTGGGTACACCTGGATATGGTTGGCCTATAGTAGGGACAGGTTTTTTCCCCCCAGTCGCTTGAGGAAGATTTTGTAGCATCTGATTCCAATACTGGGCCAAAGCAAGAGGTATATTTTGTCCAAAAGGTGGGGTTGGTCCCCCTATCATAGGTGGAGTTCCAACCAGAAATTGTGTTCCAATCAAAGGTTGTGTAGTAAGTGGAAGGTGTCCGGTAAGAGGAGGTTGAATTGTACCACCGTGTCCACCAACAGGAATCTGCAAGTTTGGTGTAATAGACGGTATAGTGCCACTAGGATTAGGATTGCCAGAAGGAAATTGAGGGAGTGTCAGAATAAAACCGGGAATAGGATTCCCAGAAGGACCCTCAGGAGTACCAGATGGGGTTTGCAGAGGTGTTGGAATAGAAGCATTCGACAAAGCATTCAACGCATGGTATCTTGGTGGCAGTGTCGGAATGACATCAGGCATTCGTTGGGTATTGATAGGAGCAAGACTAGTTGTAGTAATCTCAGTTGGGACACTCGTAGTATTCGCAAGTTGGGCCATCTCATTAGGGAGAACAAAGTGATAAGTGGTAGGCACTGGTATAGTCTTTGTCTCAGAAAACACCAGAGGGTTGATTTCATAGACTATAGGTGACTCAGTACCAAAAATGACCCTTCGAAAATTACCTGACCAAAAAGGATCTTGGCCTTCTTCCCTGGGAAAAGGCCCAACGACTGATTCAGAAGATGTAACAACTGCTTCTCCGGAAGAATTTAATCACACAAAAGGTCGTTCACCATGGCAAATGCGATAGTCCTCTCTAGTATTGGTAATTCGAAAAGGTTCTAGAGATTCAGTTGATTCCACTTGTGGTGTGATGACAATTGGGACTTCACTTGTTTCTATGTGTGGTGGGGTAACAACTGGGACTTCACTCTGGTGAGGAGATCCCTCAGGTGTACTGGTAGGCAAGGATTGAGAACCGTCCAGATGCTCTGGAGATAAACCTTGCATTCTACGTGAACGTCATGGGGGAGCAATTGTAAACGAGTGACAAGCTCCGTGAAGAAATTCTTAGGGTCAACTTCGAGAAACAAACAACACGCACTAGTAAACAAAATCTAGGAAGCAATCACCAGGCAAACAAGACCTTCTAATTTCGAAGCCACTAGTTGGTGATGAAATCTAATGTCGCAACAATGAGATGAGAAGGGGCGGGGCTATGGTGGAAAAGTTACGTTGACGACCTTCTTAATGGACTTACACCCTGGTGCAAGCTCCCACACATAATCGTGGGTATACCCTCCAAGGAGCCCGAGTGAGTTTGGTCAACGTCAATTCTAGGTATCGTGAATACTTTCCCCTCCACAGTCACCTTGGGTAAGAACCTAGAGAGATAGGCCACTAAGGTCACCACAAACAACAGTAAAGCCTGGGGGAACAGTCGACAGTCCGATCCACACGCAAGAGCAGGGTATCTAGCCCGAAATCAACTCAAAAGGATTCCAATCGTCATTGTGGGTATACCTCTGAGTGACCCCCGTAATACATGCAATCTCTACACTGATGTCAACAAAGCAGGGTGAGTAACTCTGCCAACAACAATGCGACCTAGTGCTTGACCCTTGTGTTAGAAGGGCTTCCCAGGACAATATGTTGCAAATGGAATTTAACACTCCCTAAATCAAGATGCTATTGTGTGTTTTGAGATTTTGGAGAGTGTATCTCTCTTCCTACTCCAAAGCACTAGCCTAGCTAAATGTTGGTGTAAAAGAGCCCTAGAAAAAGTTACTAGATAAATTTTATGATTACGCAATGTTTTTAAGAGCTGTTGTTTACTCAAAGGTAACAGAAGTGAAACTTATGTTGTATGAATCTAACCCAATAATGCAAGGACGTGAATGAAATGTATCACTTTTTGTTTCGATGAATCCTATGTATGGTAGAGAGAGAAAATTTTCCAAATCAACCCGGAACTACAATGCACAATTTCCTTTCAAATGTCAATGCAAACAATCACTTATTAAATGACTATTCTCTATGTGTCTCTTTTTCAATACTTCAACAATCTCAATAATTTGATTTTCAAAGTTTTCTAAAACGAAAAGAATTTTTTGAAAGAAAAACTTGTTGTTCACTTTTCAAAAAGGACTCAAACTATGATAGCAAGAGTACAAAAAATCAAATCAATGAACAAGCAAATAACTCAATATACTCTTTCAATGAAAGCAAAAATAAAGATAAAACCAATTAGTCTTCTCAATGCAAACGAAAATGGTCTTTCAAACCAAGAAGCAAATGAGAAAAACCAAGTACTCAACTTTCAACCAATCACTGGTTCTCAACTAATCAAACACACTCAGAATATGAAGTCAGAGAGAATGGTTTTGCCAAGAAGAGTCAAGAAACAAAAGTCAAGTCAAAAATGACAAGAAAAGCCTTGAAACCCTAAGACTATTCACGCATGTAAACTAAAGCAAGAAATATATCAATCAGAGGTCCAAGAAACCCATAATAGGTATTCCAACTGATCTGGGCAGTCAGAAAGACCAAAACTCAAATTCAAAATTTTGAAAAAGAATGTTCGCAGGTAAGCACTATTACACAGTGCGAGAATCACTGATTCTCGCAGGCAACCTTTGAGCAAGGTGCGAGAACATCGCACTGAACCCTATAAGTAGGGTGCGGACCTTACCAGTTCTCCCAGGCTGCAATGACGTGTAGTGCGAGAATTCCTGAACATATCCAAAAATTTGAAAAATGAAGTAAAATTCAAAAAAGCTTTTGGACTCAGAAGGTCTATCAGGGTATCCTGAAGACTCAGAGACTGATAGGACAGGAGAAAAATGAAATCAGAGCAAATGGCCATAGAAAAACACAAAAAACCACAAATAAAATGGGATTTTTCCCCAGTGGAGTCGCCAATTTTGTTATTGGATAAATCCATAAGTGCGGACACAAACCGATCTCCCTAGATCCACCTGGATCTAGAACAAAGCAAGACAGAATGATACTCTTTCCCTGGATTTTATCTATTGAATGCACTAGGAGGCAAGAACAAGTTGCATACCTTATTAACGCTTCCTTTAGTCTTTGTTGCTCCCACTTCGCTCCAATTCTCTCGTACAGTCAATACCAAAACAATAAAAACCAAGAGGAGTGAAGAAAGAAAAATCTATTCAACAGTCAATCTATGTATATGATCAAGGAGTTATACAATAAAGTAGAACTAACTTTATGGGAAAGGGACACATTACTGTATCATATTGATGGAAAGTATAGATTACAACCTGAGCCTTGATGTTGCAAACTTCCTTTCAATGGCCCTTGGCTCTGACACACACACACTTGCTCACTTGTATGAAGAAGATCAACCACATTTAATGACCTTGCTGGAGTTCTCTAGTTGTTGTAACTTCAATCCTTCACACAATCTTTCACTAATTCTCCAATAAATCTCTTTCTTGTTTGCTTCTAACCTTTTCCATGAGAATCCCCTCAATATATAGGAGAGAATGAATTAGTTACTTGGATAAGAATGATCCCAAAATATCAGGAAATCCAGTACTTAGATAACCATTCGAATGCCATCTCATCCTTCTAGAAGATTCCCTTCTAGAAGCTTCAAGAATTCATCTTTTTCCCTTCTTTAGAAAGTGTTCTCACCCTAACAGTTACACACAGTGCGAACTTCTCGCACCCTGGCTTAAGGCAGCCTACGAGAATCATGCATTCTCGTAGGCAAATGTATTAGCAGCCTGTGAACCTTCCTCCAAAATGTCATTTCTGGAAAGACATGAAGATAACTTTTCTCAGGAGAAAGTTCTAATGAAGAGCCTGAGTACACCATAATCAATACATCATCATAATGACCAAAATCATGGGTAACAAGGACCAGGAAGTAAAACCTGAAGTAAGCAACGTTGTACTTCTCATGAGTGGGAAGGAACTTGTTACAGAGGTTAAGAAGAAGGAGGAACCGCAATTCATTGTGGTCAGGAAGCCTAAAATTGTTTTGACCAGCACAAGAGTGGATGATCTACCAGAGGAAATCCAACAACTACTGGAGGAATTTGTTGATATAGTAGTGGATGAACTACCTCATTTGTTGCCACCTATTAGAAGTATAAGTCATCACATTGATCTTATTCCTCGAGCTAGTTTATCAAACAAGGCAGCGTACAGGTTGACGCCACAGGAGAATGAAGAGGTCAAAAGACAGGTCCAGGATTTAATGGATAAAGGGTTGATTAGAGAAATCTTGAGTCCGTGTGTTATTCCAACAGTGCATGAATGTATGATTTCATATTTAATGTCTGAAATCTGAAGAGAGGGAGAGTAAGGAAGAGAGGGAGAGCAAGGGTTTTCCTGCAAGGAGTGCAGTGAAGTTGTCCGCAAGGAGTGTGTTGACAAGAGTCCAGAGTTTCATCTCTGAAAGCTCAAAAGAGATAACATTATTCTCATTCCTTACTCTCCCTCTCTTCAGATTTCAGACATTAAATATGAAATCATACATTCACGCATCAAAGCAAATGCATAACCGAGAGTAACAAGCATATATCAATCAACATGTACAAACACAGAAAGCAATTGAACACCATGAGTCTGAACTAAAGATCTTTGTATTAATCCATAACTTCTGTACATGGGTTTTTACTTTACACAACTCTCTTCTTCTGCTCTCCTATGCTCTCTTGAATTGATAATATTACAATGATACAATGTGAGGGTGTCTATAGTCGGTTTTTCCTCCTCTCCTAAAACTGTCTAATCTAGAATTTAATTTTAGCTACTTACATTTACTAGCATAAATGCCTCTTAATCCTTCAGACAAGAGCGGGACACTTAAGGTCTTATTACAATCTGCAAGTACGCCCTTTCTTAACTACTTCATTTATGTTTGGCGCATCCTACTTCAAAACAATTTAAACACCTTTGAACATGTGCCAAAAATGCGTTGGCACTACTCGTGCTTGCTTGCTGCTAACAATTCTCCTGCATCATATTGCTGAGGGACGATCTTGGAATTATTCCCCTTTGTCATTGTTAGATACTTGTGCAGGGAAAGAATACTGTAGGATTTTTGGTCACCAAGGTTGAAGTCGCAAAACTTCAATGTTGTGTGCTTGGTCTTCTCAGTGCGAACTGCGTGCACTCCCTTCAGTAGGTACGCAGTGATCATAGGATAGTCGTAATCTTGGGGCACACTGTCACGATTGATTTCACCTTTCAGAGGAGGTATGTAAGAGGGAAAGATGCCCAAGATCAGTTTGGAATTCACGATGTCATCTCTATGTTTAGTACGTTTCTCAGTGGTCTGTCAGGATGGTCTAGCTCGAGAAGTGGATGGACAAGCTGCTACTCCTCTTGATGATGAGGCTTGGACTCCGGTGGACATTCCTCTTTCCGACATAACTCTTTCAGTTCTTAAGATAGTGAGTACTTCTCTCACCGATTCTTCTGTTGCACTAAGCTCATAGGAAATGTAATCTCAAGATCACTTTCTCAGGTTGTCAATGGGATGAAGGTACCGTAATCAAGTAGAGAGCAAGGTGGGGTAGTCACTATTCCACAATGCGGGTATTCTGTGAGCTCAAGTTCTCAATTGGAAAAAGTGTCTTCCAAGAATGGCGCGATGGAATAAGTAAGTAAAGTTGTGACAGACTGCTTGCAATAAATAGGAGGTTCCATTAACTCTTAATCTATCTGTTATGGTGTAGTCTAATGGCCAGGTAATAGGTCATAACTTTCTTTCAAGCCATTCGGGCCATCAGTGGAATGGGTATATCATTCTCTAATGGCTATATTACATCAACATGGCGAAGTGCCATATGTCGTTGTTCTGCTATCCCTACAAAGCTCAAATTTGGCATGTTTTCCTTTTGTGGGGTTTCTTTTGGAACGTTCTGTAATTTCTCCAACTTTGCTTTCTTCTTCATGAGTTTTCTAGCCTTCTTCCCAGTGATCTTTGTCTCGATCATCCTTTTTTCATTTTGATTCTTTTCTTCTCTTGGCATGGTAACTTCGCATTCCTAAGATTCTTTCTTTAGATCCACGGGTATTACTTGTCCAACATATTTTTCGGTCCTCTGGGGTTCTTATAGCATTTTGTCAACTTCATCATCCAAGTTATTAGGGTCAAGAACCCTTGATCTATTCTCCCATTCTTCGATCAACTGCGCGATCCTTCTAGTCATGAAGTCTCTTAACTCTTGTCTCTGTTGTTCTAGGTCCTTTTTTGCTTCCTGTTTTCTGGCTTGATCTTTCTCAATCCAAGGTTTACCAAGTAACATAGTAAATGGGACGATGTCCTCCATGAACTTAACAATCTCAAAATCTTCTTCTATCGAAGCTCCATGAGCATTCATAGATATTTGAGTGATCTTTTCACATAGGTTTACCAACTTTCCTCTAAATAACCCTATTCCTCCTAATGAAGGGGTCATGTCAGGTCTTCCTATAGCTTTCTAGGTTCCTTCTGTCATAATGTTCACTTGTGTTTCTTCATCCAAAACACAGTCAATGTCGAAGTCTCCTATTCTCACTTCGATCTATTCTTTCTTCTTGAAGATTTCTAATAAGCTGAGGTGTCGGTGATCATTAAGGTTTTCTTGCATTTTTATCAATACTTTCTCTAATTTTTTCTGGGGTTCCTCTATAATCTGAGTCTCTGGATCTCCTGCTTGCTCTATATTCATCTTTTCAAGTCTAGCAATCATTCTAGGGAAATCTAGTACTTCATGGTCCATAGCCTTACAACAAAGACAACTGGGTCTTCGCCCAGGGCATTCCTTAGAAAGATGTCTGGGCCTTCTGCAGTTGTAACAAAGTGTTAATCCTCTCTTTCTCTTCAATGATCCCCAACTTTTCATGTACTGTGTGCTAGGATCATAATGGTTAGCCTGCAAAAATTTCTTTCTAGGATCCTGCATCCATTGGTTAGTCCCAAAATTCTTTCTATGCATAGGTATAACATATCTATCACTATACTTATCAGATCTATTCATATCAAACTTTCTTTCATCTATTAATGCCCTAGTTTTGAAGCTAGGATATAATCTATCAAACATACCTAGATCCATGCTTTAGAAAAAAAAAAATTCACTTATCTTACTTCTACAGAGCACAAAGATTCCAGATCTAAGACTTTTAACTATTCTTACCTTTTTCTTGCAAATACGACCTCTTTCTCCGCAGATCTAACTTCTTTTTCTTCAGATCTGACCTCTCTTCTTCAGATCTAACCTTTCTTTCTTGGCACAAATCTTCACAGGTCAAACAGAACACTACGCACTAAGGCAACAGATCTACGCACAGAGATTATTTCTCACAAATATTCTTCTTCTTTAGTTCCCAACAATCACAGTTCCAAGTCCCGACAATGGAACCATTTGTTGGCACAAGGGAAGACCCAGGTTTCAATGCTTAGGAGCGCACCAACAAATCCCTAACTATTGGCCCTTTCGAAAACACCTACAAAACAGATGAAGTCTCATCCGAGGTAGAGTCAGGGGTGGTTGCAAGACTCAGGTGTCTGGAAGCTTAGCTGGGACACAAATATGTGATTATCTTGCTTACAATGCACTTAGCGTCAGTTATTTCCTAACATACATTCATTAATACACTTCACAGAAATCACTTAGCATCTTATGTATCATATATAGCATGCATTCATATATCATAGGCAAAAAGCATCAATAGATCTATCTAAACATATCAGAGAACTTAGCAAGAGAGAGACAAACACATCAACAAAATACACAGAGTTACTGTGGTTCACCCCCACCCTGGGGCTACGTCCACAAAGTCTTGTTTATATTATATTGGTCAAGCAATTACAACACGGAGCTTCAATGACCCTTACTTCACATAGGAAAAAATATCTGTGCAGCTCGCTAGATCCCTCTTGCTTGCACTCAACACAAAGCCTTCTCCAGTCTCTCACAGAGACTTGCACTCAGCTCCGCAAGTCTTACAAAAAATGCACAGAGCCTTACAATACTTGATCACATAGATATCGCTACTAGCACTAAGCCTTCAAGATCCTACCCCACATAGGACAAGAGATATGCACAACTCACTAGATCCTCTTTCCCCAGGTAGATCCAAGCACTAAGCCTTCTCACACTCTGTGCACTCAACACTTATTACAACATGCACAGAGCTCTTACAGTCACACAGACTTATGATCACATAGATCCAACTTATGCACTAAGCCATCAACTAGACAGGGCCTCCTTTCTTACATGGCCTAGACCTCTATTTATACATAGAAAAAGGCCTAAACAAGGGCCGACATCCTTTTCCCGTTACAATATTCCCCCAAAACCCAAAAAGGTTCCACAAAAGGTGGCAAGATCCTGTGCTTTCCGCTTCGCCATGCGCTCCATCTTTGACAGGTAGTCAAAGTACCAAATGGTCACTATGACCAAGTATTCCTCAAAACTTGGTCGAGGGCCAACAAATGTTGTTGAAGAGTACTTTGGTGATTCCTTGTTCCATTAATATTGGCAAGTATTCCATATTCTTTCTTCATAATGTTGATATTGTCCTTATTGTCTTCCTTGAAATGTTTCTTGGTAATGAGGGTGTCGATACAGTTTCACATTTGACGGTTTTTCTTCACTCTTCACATGCATTTCATATATATAATTTTCATAAACAATAACATCCTCTATGATATTTTCTTGGTCCTTGATTACTCTATCCTTGGAGATAATACCATCATATTTGGCATGTAAATCCTCTAGATGGAGTTCAACTTGTTCAAGTATCTTCTGTTGAACTTCTTGAATCTTTTCTTCTTTCTCCTTTTGAAGCTGCAAGGTGACCCCATCTATAAAATTTTGAGGTCCTTCTTCAATTATGGCTATCATTTCTGAATTTACCTCATTCATATTTAAGGATTCGTCAACGTTCTTGCAAATTTTCTCTTGCATTCTTTTGGTAGATTCTTCATCCAAGATCCTTATTTCTTGTTTATTTTGACAATTTTTGTTTTCTTCTTTCAATATATTAACCTCATCCAATAGTTTTTTATTATGGATTTGTAATCTACATATCTCTTCATCTTTCTTTTTCAAATCTTTCCTTGATTCATCTTTTTCTCACTTGCCTTTTCTAGTCTTTTCTTGCTTTAGGTTATTAACATCCTTAATGAGTGATTCATTAAGGGATATTATATTATATTTCTCCTCACCCTTCTTCTTAATATATTCCTTTGATTCTTTTAATTCATCTTGAATTCTCCCTCCATTTTTGTATCCATAATCCATTTATCTAAGAAGTTTTGTTCAAATTATTCCCATGTGGAGTGGAGTTTAGTAGCTTAATCTAGGCTTCTCCACCACTTATGATATCCATCAAAAAAACAAAATATTCCCCACAAGGACTTATACTAATCCATGTACAATATTCCTTTACCATCTCCAACCATTCCATGGGACCAATTTCATCTTTATATTTATCTCCATTAAGGTTAGGTATTGTCATTGATTCTTAATTGAGGTCTAACCCCAATACTTAACTTCCAACCTCATTATAATAAGGATAAATGTCTCAAAGATTTATAATCCTTGTTCCAATATAATATTATAGGTTTTTATCTTTCCAATGGATTTTGAATCAGATCAATCGGACATTCCAATAAAACGTTATGATAGTTTTAAGTCAACATACCTTGGAAACCCTGATTTGGAGTTTGTCCTCCTAGATGACCTTACTTCTGATGTATCATAGCAATTTCTGCCCTTTTGAGTCTAAAATTTAGACCTGTAGTACTCTAAAATTTATTCTCTATAATTCCACAGGTTTTACCAAAATTGGATATTCCAAGTGGAAGTTATGGTAACTCCCCCACACCTTGCTGATTTTTGGCCTTTCCAAGAGAGTGCACTTGTACAACATTCCCCGCATACAATAATGGACATAAAATTATGAAAATTGTACCAGAAATAAAAAAGACTATCGAAGGTCCAATACAAGTGGTCTCACTCAATTTGGATCACTTATGAATAATATATGACTATTTTACCTGGAACACCTCTTTGAGACTAGTTAATAGGACCAGTTAAATACCCTATATTCCTCACGGTGTATCTACAAAAGTACAATTCCCCCAAAGATGAAAATTGTACCATAGATAGTACGCTACTTCTTCTAAAAAAAATTCAGGTTTCTCCTTCTAAAGTGGCTCGGATAAACCTTTATAGAGAAAATTCCAAAATATCTTTATTGAGGAAGAAAAACCCTACTGAAACCAATTGTACTGAACCAAATGCTTAAATTATCATAATACAACAAAGGTACACACCATGTACAGAATGTGAGTGTGGATAACAACTACAAGATAGATAAGTTACACAATAACTTCTTAAAGAGTAGGGGAAACCCCTCCAAATAACCAAATATCATTCATACTTCACAATTTACCTCCAATAATGAATACATGATCTCTTATATATAGCTATTCACACTTGCACATGAGGCCCCTTTATCACTAGGCCGACCCTAGTACATATGTATTTACACATTACATGTACATTTAGGCCCATATAGTCCCCTCCTTAGGGTCATATCACATACATTTATCCATATATATGCCCCCCTTGGGTCATAACATTCTTTTTGGTTTGACCTCTTGTTTTTTTTCTATGTTTTCTGAGTCTGCAAGAATCTCTAGTCACCTTCCAGGCGTTTACCAGTTTCCTTGATCTAGGTGGTCACTCTGAATTTTATATCTTTTTTATTTTTCTCATTCATATACATTCCCTATTCTATACCCAACCCACGTACACATGTGCCCTAAGTTGAACCCAACCCATGTACATACACAGTCTGCTTGTGCACAACACGTGTGTCTTTTATTTTGAAGAGTTTTTTCAAAAAAAAAAAAAAAAACTTCTAGGAAACCTTTGGTTTCTTAGGTTCTCCTGAGTATCAAGGACCTCTGTTGATTTTTGCTTGAAAGGTTTTGAGTCTCATATTGTCTAAAAGTTTGCAAGATAATATCTTTTGTATGGTTTTCATTATTTCTCTATTTTTCTCAAAGTTTGAAGGTTTGTTTACAAGATTTAGGTTCTCTTCTGGATTCTTTTGAATCCCTTCCTCCTAGTAGTGGTCTAGGGCCTAAATAAGTTTTTTTTTTGTTTCCATTCTCTCTTTGTATTCTTTTAAAAATAAAACAAAATTTTCTTTATTGTTCTCCTTAGGTTTTTATTTCAAAATCCAAAAAACAGAAATAAAAAAAACTTGTAGTTAAGTTTAAGATTTTTCTTCCCTTCCCTTTCTTTCATTTTCAAAAAAAAAAAAAAACTTCTTAGTTGCATTTTCATGTTACATTGCATTATCATGGAACAGGGGCAGACCCAGGGTTCAACTCTAATAGCACACAAACAATCCCTAACTACTGGCCCTTTCGGAAACACCTACAAAGCAGATGTAGTCTCAGCCAAAGTAGCAATAGGGTGTTGCAGGACACAAGTGTCTACAACTAGAGGAAATGCAAGTGGACTCAAAGGAAAAACACACAGAGATATATTTATTATTTATGTCCCTTAGGCCTACTTCATGAGCTATGTCTCAGATCTAACACAATGGTTTAATAACCAAATAAAAGAAAGAAAAAGAACACAACATCAATCACACAGAACAACAAGATATACATGGTTCACCCTCTCCCTAGGGATACGTCCACAAAACTGTGTTTCTTGATATATCATGTGAAAACATACAATTATATCTGTGCTCTTAGATTGCATATCTCTCTCTGTCTCTTTCTCTCTTCTCTATCTCCCCTCCCTGTGCACCCAACTTCAGGGTTGATCTTCGCACCCAGTTGAAGATCTTTACAATCCATAATGCTCCCACATAAAAATTCTCTCTCTCTCAATACAAAATAGTATCAACAACAATGATAGTCCACATTAATGAAAAAAAAAACAACCAAGGTCCTTTAGACATTTTATTTATACATTACAATGACCAACATCTAGGTGTCAAAACCCTAGATCCAAAACCTTAGGTATCTAAAACCCTAGGTCAACTTGACTAGTACTTCCTGGCTTTGCCAATCTGTCTTTCCTTCTTTCCTGTGAGGTTTTCCAAATCATCTGTTGATGTCTTCTTCCACTTGTTGAGTTGTCCATGATCTACATTCCTTGATTATCTTTAATCCTTTATCTTCTCATTCAATGGATAGCTTTCCCTTACTTCGCTCCTTGTTTTTTGCTTCTTTAACCACTTCGACCCAATATCACTCAATGTGCCTTCTGCACAGTTCATATTTCTCCTTTCTTCCTTAATATTCGCTTTCTTCCATAATCAAGGGCCAAAATACCCCCAACACTAACCTGTGACTCGTCCTGAGGCACTGGAGGTCTGAACCTTTTGTTTCTCTTCATCTTCAGGCTGCGCAGAGCAGCCCGTTCTCCCTGTTCTATTCCTCCTTTCCTTGTGCAGAATTTATTTTCTATGTCTAGTACCCAGTTTCAACTGTACCTGGTACATAGACCCTTCTTCTTATTCTTTTACTAAGAGCTGTGAGGCAACTGGTTGTCATAGTACAATTTCAATGGGCTCCCATTTACCAAACCTTCCTTCCATTCTCCTTTCAAAGTCTTCAACTGCTCAACTCCTCCTTCTGTTACATAGGAAACCTCATATGGCCCAATCCAATGTGTCCTGAACTTCCCTGGATGCTTCATGAACTTGTTTTCGTATACCAATACCAGATCTCCTTGCTTAAAGGCCTTTTTCTTGATATGTTTATCATGGTAGGCCTTTTCTCGTTCCTTTTGTACCTGTTGGTGAAATACTACAATGAATATGTCTTCTTCCAGTTCTACCAACTACACAAGTCTGTCTTCCACAATGCCTGTGTCATCCATATCTGTAAATAATGCAATTCTTAAGCTAGGAACTAAATATTCCATAGGTACCATGGCTTCGAGACCATAAACCAACTTAAAGGGATTTTGTGTTGCTAGATTTTTGCAAGTGGTTCTATAGGCCCATAATACTGTTGGTAATCTCAAATCCCAATCATCCATGTTCACACTACAAATCTTCATTAGTGTTGTCTCCAAGATCTTATTGAAATCTTTGACTGTACCATTGGCTTGCGGATGGTATGGTGTGCTCTTCTGATGGTGGACTTCGAATTCCTTAGTCAAGGATTCAATAGTCTTATATATAAAATGTGTACCTTGATCACTCATAAGGATCTTCGAGAATCCAAATCTAGTTATGATATCATCAAATATGAATCACGCAGTTGTAGTTGCACTACAATCCTTAACTACTCTTGCTTCTTCCCATCTGGTCAAATACTATGTCGCAGTGATGATGTATCTCGCTCATGTGTGCTTCCCTGGTGGGTTGATGGGCCCCACGAAATCAAATGCCCATTTCTCAAATGCCTACAAAGTTAGCTGAGGTGATAAAGGAATCTCATCTCTTCTAGAAGGTTTCCCAACCCTTTGGCATACATCACAGGCTTTGTAGTATTCCTTAGAATCTTTGTGAAAAGTGGGCCACCAGAGGCCAGCTTTAAGAACCTTCTGCGTTGTTTCTTTCCTTACATAGTGTCCTCCTGCGATGCCTTCATGTTCTTTTGCTAGAATCATTTGTATTTATGCCTCCATAATGCATCTCCTCAGGATCTCATGAGGTCCCATATTATAAATGTGTCCATCTATAAGTGAAAAAATTGCAGTGTGAACTACCAATTGTTTCTGTTGAATGACTGCATATTCGTGAGGTTCCATTCCTGTTGATAGGAACTAAACTATCTCGATGAAGTGATCATCAACATTTATGATGGACAACAACTGTGCATCTGGAAGTTCATCCTCCAGACTAGTAGGTTCCTCTCCATGCTCTAACCTGGACAAGTGATCAGGTCCCTTGTTCATTCTCCCTGGCTTGACCACAATTTCAAAATCATATTCCTGGAATAACAACAAACATATGCATATTTCCCCCCCCCAACACTCGCTTATTGACTAAGTATTTCAGTGCAGAGTGATCAGTGAACATATTAAAGTGTCCTCCCAACAAGTAGTGAAGAAACTTCTATAGCGCATACACCATGGATAAACCTTCTCTTTCAGTGGTAGTGTAATTTATCTCAACTGCAGAGAGCTTCCTGGTAGCAAAGGCTAACAGATGGTCAATATCTCCTGCTCCTGGTTGTGATAACACTGCTCATAATGCAATATATGACGCATCGACGTGCACATGGAATTCCTTACTCCAATATGGGAAAACCAGAATGGGCATAGTGACCATTTTTTGTTTCAGTGTGTTGAAGCTCTGTTGACATTCCTCTAACCATTGGAACTGACAATATTTCTTTAATAACTTCTCCATAGGTGTTGTTATCTGTGCATATCCCTTGTTGAACATTTTTTAGTATCTCGTATGTCCCAGCGTAGTGCGCAGCTGTCTTACTGAAGTAGGAGGGGGTAGATCAACAATTATGGAAATCTTGGAAGGATCTACCAACAACCCCTTCTTACACACAATATGGCCTAGCAGCACTCCAAAGGGTGAAAATAAGATGCACTTCTTCAATTTTAGGGCAATATGACATTGCCTAGACTTATCCAACATTAGTCTTAAACATTCAACATGATTTTGCAATAATCTAAAAATAGTGCAATCATCAAAATATGCTTCCAAAAATTTATGTAAGAAGTCCTTGAATGCTTCGACGACCACTCTAGAAAATATGGCTAGTGCATTCTTCATTCCGAAAGTCATCACTGTGTACTGGTAGGATCCTCGTTCTATTGCAAATGTGGTCCTATGGCGATCTTCCTAGGCAATCCTGATCTGGTGATAACCTGAAAATACACTTGTGAAGAAGTAAACTTCTTTTCCTCCCACATTATCCAACACTTCGTCAGTAAAGGATGTAGGAAATGGATCATGTAAACATGCATCATTCAGTTTCCTCAAGTGTACATAGATTCTTATCTCTCATGTCTTCTTATCTTGGAACACCATAGGGCTAATCCATTATGACTCTTCAACAGGTTCTATGATTCCTGCTTCCAACATTATGTCTAATTCAATCTTGACTTTCTGCTTGTATTTGGGATTCAGTCTGTAAGGTATTTTCTTGACTGGCCTTGAATATGGTTTCAAGGTGATCTTCATCTCTCCCATGGGCCCTTTAATGCCCTTCATGTCAGTGAACTTGGTTGGAAACAAGTCCTGATACTCATGCAACAATTTTGTGATCTTGTCAATAGTGGAATTATCCCAATAATATCCAACGTTTGCAAGCTTAGGTGCTTTCTCTATTCCAATATTAACTTTCTTGATTTTGATTGGCTATCCAATAAAATATAGTTCGACTCCTAGTCCTTCTATGTCTCACTGTCCTTCTGTCTCTGCGATGTTCACATTCCTAGGATCATCGTCTTCATCAACATTGATATTGTAACATCCTTGCAATTTATGAAGCGGTGCAGTCCATTCATTTTCTTCTCGCTCCAAAGGGAGGTTGGGTGCCTCCTCAAAGACTTTTTGTCTTACAACTTGTAAAGCTTGATATACTGAGGGGTACTGACTTTCAAATAAAAAATTAACTATAAAGTTTGGATTCATACCGTACTAGTCTGAAGTGGCAAGGCGCAGTTTTTCTTGAAGATACCAATTAATAGGCGTTGTTTCCAAAGTGTTGATGAATTTATGCACCCACTGCTCTTGACGGATGTTTCTCCAGGCCTCCTCACAAATTCACACATGGTCCTTAGGACATATTTTACTTGTTTATATAACTTCTCACCCTTCGGTTTGTTCTAAAAAGTGCACTGTCATCAAAGTGTGAGATTGCACCCAGTCCACGATGTTATTCTTATGTGTTCCCCACCATCTTGTTGGAGTTTCTTTTAAAGATTCATCCAGTGCCAATAGTTGTTTTTGTACTTTTACAATTTCTTCAAATTCTAATAAGAATGTTTCTAAATGATTTAAACCATCAAATGTGGGAAGATTGCTTACTTCTGTGCCAATCCAACGAACTTCCCTGGTTAGTCTATCACACCTTCTCGTAGAAACTTCATACATTTTGTTCTGCCAGTTCTCTAGTGCTTCTTCCAAATCTAATGAGCATGCACTATCACATCGCTAGCTTAAGTTCCCATCTGTTGTAGGATTAATGTAATCCTGTTGTCTTGCTGTCAATTTATATATGTTTTCTAGTTCATAAGCACAGTCTTCTTCTCTGATGGGTTTGATGTATCTATGACCTTCATCAAGATCCAAAGGTGCAATGAACCTAATTCCATCACCTTCAAATGCCATTCTTATTTTCTTTAGGTCAAACACAGTATAATTATTGAAATCCCAATAAATTCCTAACAGCACAGGATAAGGATAACTATCATCAACTATCTCAATCACCTCGAAATCCGCAAATGTCCTTACCCTGTCGATGTCCACAGGGACATGCTCCAGTCTTCCAAAGGGGATTATTTCCTACTGATTATCCATCCTAAGCCTGATAGGGGAATAAATTAACCTAGGTTTTCCCATCAGTGCCCAGGTCTATTTCGTCATAACATTGACTTCTGACCCTAAGTCGAGGACCACATAATCTATGTCATAATCTCCAATATGAGAATTAAGGTGTAATTCCTTATTTTTCTTTCTCATTCTGTATACTTGATGTACTGCTCTATTCAATAGAGGAGCTATCCTACCTATCTCATACTGTCTGATTAAATTTTTTAGTTCTTGTTCAACTCTTTCATCCTTAATCAAATTAATGCAAGTACATAAGAATTCTATAAACTTGCTTACCTCTTGTCCTTCTCTAGGTGATGCAGACTTGTCAAATGCCAAAGGGATTCCACATTCTCTTACTTCTGGTTGTGTCTTTGATGAAGAATCTTGATCTCTTACAAATTCTTTTCCTGCCTCTTCAAATGTCTATTTTTCTACCCTTGGATCAAACACTTGTGTGTTTTCTCCATCTCTTCTGACCCTTGATTATTATGTTGTCTTTTCTGGGGTCACTTTGTATTCTCTTGTAAAAACACCTCCTCTAATGATAACATCGACTCTGGGATCCTCTCCATGAGGTTATTCTAAGATTAGTTGTACTTTTGGGTTTCCTCCTCGTCTCTCCTGAAGCTTGAATAACAACACAAGGGAATATTCAATGACATGTTCAAATGAGTTGTAGTAGTTGCAAGTGGTACAAGGGTTCTGAAATTCCCTTGCCAAGTGACCTGGCTTTGCGCAGTTATAAAAAATGATCTGACCTTGACCTTGACCCATGCCTCCTCCTCGTCCTCTTCCTATGAATCCACTGTGAGGGTTGAATTTTCCTCTTCCTGGCGATTTAAACTGCATAGTGTTTCCTTCCTATTGTACTTCGCCTTGAATCCTATATGTATCTCTTTATATTTCATGCAAGAGGGCATAATCCCTACAGTCTTTCTCATCGTTCCCCATAGATTTATAGAATGTGCAGTAAAGGTTTGTAGGTGTCTGGACATATTTTTTCATGTAATAACATTCACCAAGGTGATGTCTATTTCTACATACCTCGCACCAGGGTAGAGTAACCTTATTCAAAGGGCTCAGAGAACTAGAGGCCAAGTACTCATGAAATAGGGGACAGTTCTCCTTATCTTGGCCTTCTAATTTGCATATGATACACCATATCTCGTCTCTTTTATCTTTTCCCTTGTCTTTCTTCACATCTTCGACCTGCAGAGATAAGCTATTTAGCTGACTCAAAATTTGACTCATATCTGAGATGGATTCTCCCATAGGGGATGACTCTAGTTTCATGGCGATATCCAACGCCTCATCTTGCGAAGAAAATTTATGTTGCATCAAAGGAACTCTGATGTGTGGTAAGAAAGAAACAATGAACCATTCCTTGTTCTGTTCATCTGGGATCTGAAAACTCAATCAACCTGTTAAGGTATTAAACCTCTGATCAAAATCCCAAATAGGTTCAACTACTTTCTGCTTGATTTCTTTCAGTTCTGTAATGCAATGTGACTTTGACTTGGGTTTCTTGAATTCTACAGTCAACGAAATCTTGATATCATTCAATGGTTTAGGTTGTACAACTTTATTAACAAACTTCATGTACCAGCTCAGTGCACAGTCCCTCAAGGTAATACTAAATTGATCTCTCTTAATTGCTTCGTCATTGACTTTCTTAATACTCCATACAACCTTGCATAAGAACCAGTGTTGATCAGGATCTTTAGATCCATCTCCTTTAAAGATAGGTAGCCTCAATTCATCTGTCATATATCTTCCTAGGTTTCTTGACTGAGTATGTATTGAACTATTGGTAATTTTTCTTTGAGTTCTATGGTACCTCTAACTACTCTGGTTACTTAACGCTACTAAAACAATAAGAGGATTAATAGTACTTACTTCGACAGTCAACGAATTTCCTAAAGTCTATGACTCTTCTCGGCAAGGTTCTTCAGTCTTCTCTTCCTCTACTCCAACAGATCCTGACTGTTCCTCGTTCAATAGATCTTCTTCTTCTCCACTGTATAGCCCCTCATCCCGTGCTAGTGATTTGTATCTCTACTCAAACAGGTTTACTAGAGGAACCTCTTTGAAGGTTCTCCCACTGTGCGTATGTCCCACCTCTGTGTTGTTGTCATTGTCTTGGTTTTTGAAGATTATCTCTTCAACCAATTACTATATCTTCAATATGTTCTTCTCATGCAATAGAATCTTTATCTTCAACTTCAAAAAGTGTAAAAAGTTTCCTCTAGGTCCTTTAAAGAAATACCTCTCTGCTTGGCTATATGAATCTACTCTGTCAATATCAAACTCGGTAATGTACCCTTCAATAGTGTTATCAAGCCAATGGTCTACATCTCTTGACACAGTGTTATCAACTCTCTTGACCTTTGTGATATGCGTTGGCGTCCAAACTACAGGTGGTCTAAATATGATCTCAAACTGGGTATCTACTAGTCTGGCTAACCACTCGTATAGTTCTTTATGAATTCCTCCAAAGAAAATCTTGTGTATATCAGTAAACATATACATTCCCAACCAATCCTCTATGTTAAGATTAGGGTTCTTATTCTGAGCCTCAACGAAGTCCTTTTCTTGTTCTTCTATCCACTTCTGAATCTCTGTCTTCGATGGAAAATTTTACAGAGAAACCCCACTATGGACAAGTAGATTCTCTCTTAGGTTATAGAATCCTAATACCAAGATAGAAAAGTGCTATTGTGGACACTAATATTCCTTTTCATGAAGCTAAACTATTCAAGGAAGAAGAAGGAAGAAGGGTAAATACCTTTTACCGACGTTTTTCCTTGTTCAATCCAAGCTGATCTTGATCTCCAAGTTATTCAGAAGGTCCTGCAATATAATGAGAAACAACAACAAGACATACTTCATGCTCTACCATGATTAGCTTCATAATGGATCTATAATAGAAACGTACACAAAATTTAAAGGAAACAGGCCAAGCATAGATTTATATTAATGAAAACAAAGTGAAATTCTTACATCCATAGATGTAGGTGCAACCGCTTCACTAAGATCTCTTTGTCCATACCCTTGATCAAATAATCCACACACAAAGTGATGATGCTTCAATGATATGTCCCTTATGAGATCATAAGTTTGATTCTTTACAATGTCTCCATATCGGTACCACTCATGAGATCATAATTTTGGTATCTCTCAATATCTATATCATTTTCACCATGAGGAGGCCTCCTTATATAAGCTTGGAGAGACCCAACCACCTTAGAGATTCTTGGGATAGGTTGAGGATATTTCTCCATCAATTGTGGATCCTCCCTAAGATTGAGCCTTGACCTTAGATTCGAATCCAACCAACTCCAAAGATTAAGGGGATTCTTCCCTGATTTCTCTCAACAGTCCAAAATTTGCTCAAAAAGACTAGTGCACCCCCAAAAGGGTGCACAGAGCGTTGCAACACTCCCCCAAAGAAGGATAGGGAGTGCTGGCACTCCCTAACAGTGGGTAGGGGAGCGCTTCCCTCCAAAATTCATTTTTAAGTAGTTCTCTTCATGGAAAATGCTTTGTACTCTTCATCAAATGATTTCTCTTCCTTAAACCAGTCTTTGAAGGTGTCTTAAGTGTCTTTGTGTTGTTGTTAGAGACACGACATAGGCAATATGGAAGTATGATTTTTGTGACACTTGTGACACTTAAGGACAATAATGCGACACTAGTGATGATGACAATAGGTCATCATTAAAGTGAGTAATTTTGATGTGTAACAGATTTCCCCCCAAAGTGCGAAGTTAGAAGACAGAAACTGATGACTGAAGTACTTTGTAGACTTTTTAGAGAAAGGGTATAGGCTCAAAGAACTTGATAGAAGCTGCACACAACCATCAAACAAATATTATGACATGTTTCAAACCCAAGGCAGGGATACCTATGCTTGAGTGATAAAGACTTTCAAGGTATGTCCGCCATAAAATACACTGCGGATCCATAATTATATTGACAAAAATGTATATCCATTGAATATACAATGTGGATCTATACTTCTATGACCTAAATTAATCGTAGCCATGAAGAATACACAGTGGATCTATGAGACGACAAGAAAACCACGACCAATACAAAGTGGATCTATGTGACAGTATATGTGTCAACGTTCAAAAGAAACTCCTTCACAACCTGGGAAAAGTACATATAAGAGTGATGACTCAACCCAAGGTCTTATTACCAATCCTGATGTAGTACGAATCTAACCATGTGAATAGATGTGTTGATGTCAAACATGGTAGAAACCACTTGATTATCGATCAATGAGGTAAACCGTTAACAAGCGCGAGGGAAATCACCATTGATGTCAATGATTCCCAAGGTGCTCTAGTACATTCCAATGAATTTGAATGGACGAGATGAAGTCGAACATCCTTGGAATCATCCGATCAAAGGTCAATGATATAAACCCACTGTCAGACATGAGGAGGCCTTCCATTGAGGCATGCATGTCCCAAGGTACTAACTGGTTTCTAAGTCTAGATCCTGGATAGTGTGTTGAAGTCGATAGTGTTATCACCATAACAATTTTTAGATCATGATCTAAAATTTCAAAAAATTAGCGAAATGCTATACCATAGTAGAGGCAGGATAGTTTAGGGGTTCGGGCTATATCCAACGGCATATAGAAAAATATAGTGTAGGAGGGAAGGGAGTATCTTGGCGGACCGTCTAATTTGAAGAATCCCAAATCTATGGTTGAGGCCCACATTGGGCTAAAAAATAGCACAAAACTTAATTTTGCAAGGGCAGATCGGGGAAAACCATTGTGGTTTTGATGGGGAACGTGTGGCACTCTTACACATGCATCGGGGCAGACAACAGATTGCCTAAAACCACCTTCCCCATGGCCCCGATGTCACGTGGTTTAAAATGTCACATCAATAACTCGTGGGAAGGATGGAAGTTAGTCAAATCACCCCACATCACTGGTCCAGGTACTTTCCCAAATAACATATCAAAAGGATGCCATCACATAACTAACTCAAAGCTCATCGTTCGAAATGGATTGATGAAGCATGGCACACCAACGTACTATGTCATTAATTCATGATTAAAATGCAAAGATTATCAATATCAGATATGAATCATTTTATCCTGCTCTGGGAAATTTCCATCTTATTCATAAGAAAAACAAGCTCGACCTGTGTTTATTTCTTGAGTCCTGTAAATTCAAAGGGTGGAAAAATCGCGGTCTCTGCAAAGTTTGAAAGGTATGGATAAAACTCATGAGACGGTGTCTGGCGTGACTAGGTTCTCAACTAATGTGAAAATCTTGTCAATAAGTAAGAAAGAAGTATGGGTCATGTAGATACTGGCAACTAAATTTCATACCGAACCCGCAACTGAGATAGAGTCGGGGGTCAGATTAAACCCCGTTATGAGGGATGTCATCATAAATGAACACGCAGACAACACCTACAATCCAACAACAAAGAGGAAAAGGAGAAAAAGGAAGAAGACAAAGACTGAAACTGAGATGATAGAGAGTGTTAGAGAAAATCTCTCTTGGTTGAGTACCCTGGACGAGGAAATTGCCAAGCTGAGGTAAATCCTCAGGTAAATTTAGGTACATTTCAGAAAGTTTTGGACAGATGGTGTCCTATGAAAAGGGAGTCCTGATATGACATACCTGTTACTAATGGTCCCTTTAAAATAGGATAATTGTTATTCCTTTTTGTAACTTGTCTCTATTTTAGAATCATGAGGAAGTCAGAACATTTTAAATTCCACGAGAAAATCCTCTATATATGTTTGGTCTCGAGGGTATAGAAAGCATGGAAAAAAGAGGAGCCTGCCCTCTGTGCAGGAAAACTTTGTAAATCTTTGGGGCTGGAATGAATACATGAATGCAAAGGCATATTTTGGACTTTTTATGAAAATATTCTAACTGGTGGTGTTATGCGTCTCGTTTTATTTCATAGTGCGTGATTCTTGTTATTCTGCATTTCATTTTTTCTTTCCTCTGTCTAAATTGAGAAATTAAAGGTCCAAAATTCATTATTCAATGCTCTCATCTTGGCAATTTAGACTATGTTTATCTATTTCAAACTATTTCATAATTCATTACTATAATTCTTTGATATAGTTGTGTTTTTCCTTTCTTTTGATACCACCTAAATTTTCAAGTATAAACTCAGAAGTCACTTCCTCATTTAGCCTTTTCCTCTTGATAGTTTTCATGATTTGGCAATGCATCCTACATTCATGACCCCATAGCCCAAAGGTTATCTTCAGTTATTCAACAATTTTATTAAAACCCCCCAAAACAAACCAAATCTAGCCACTGATTGGCATGGATATATCAAGTGACACGAGAGAGCCCTCTCTGAGTTGAGCAGGCTAGTGCCTTAGCTCTAAATCTGGTTGAAACAGTTACCTATGTCATTTTCCTATTCAGCCGGGCAAAATTTACAGAGTGCTAACATTCTGGCGCCGTTACCAAGGAAAAAATTGAAAAAAATTCCATGGGAAGAACGACATGGTTGAGTTCTAAGGTCTGAGAGAAACATACACTTAGGCACATATTGGCTGTATTCCTTCTCTGGCGACTCCACACATCAAAAAATTAGTTTGAAGGTGACTCCACTGATAAAAGAATCCTGAATTTCCAAAAGGAAACTCCACTTTCAATACTTCAAGCGCAAGACAAAGACTTCACTGAAAGATGAGACCCCTTGAGAGGGGTGAGGAAAAGCATCATGAAGGAAAATAGGTACTCAAAATGGGACCTCTTCCAAAGCATTTTACTTTTCATTTTAAGTTGCCTCTACTCCTTCCTTGAACATGCCAAACAAATTTTCCTTTACCTATTGTATTTTAATGATGATCATGAAATACTTGCAATTATGTTTCCTCCTCTCTACGTTGCACATGCATACCCTCACCTCGTCGTTGGTTTTGATAAAATGTTTCCACCTGGGCCACGCAATGACAAGGACCAAGTTGATGAATCCCATGAGACCCAAGATGATGTTTCTTCCATAGTTCTTGGTCCAACAACCCCCAAGGCCTGACATAGATATATACCCTTAAATTTATCCCAAGCCCTTCATGATTTCCACCCAAATTACTATGAGTATCTACCTGTGTTTGACAAAGAATCTGATATCATATCGGTTGAAAAACACATTCAAGGGTTTGAGAATTTTATAGATTTATTTTAGATTGACCGCGATGATGTGTGTATGAGAGTTTTCTCTCAATCCTTGAAAGGAGACACCAAAAACTGGTTTACACATTTGCATCCAGAAACCATCAGCTCATGGGTGGAATTGAAGAAGGTCTTTTTAACGTTTTGGGGCAAGGAGAAATCCTTAGAGCTGCAACTTACTGAGTTTTATGCCTTGAAAAGACACAACAATGAAGCTATTTTTGTATTTAGTATAAATTTCTCTAGCGTCTATTATAATTTTTCCGAAGAAATTCAACCCTCTGAAGATGCTGCGATGCTCCATTATGCAACTACTCTTCATCCAGATTTTTCTTTCCTCCTGATGGAAAGAAGACCTGAGTCCTTACAACAATTGTTTAGTGATGCTCAGGACATTCAACACAACATCCAATCATGTAAGCAAATCCAGAATGAGGGGTTGAATTCTCAATAACATGAAAGTAAATATGAATAGAAAATAGTTGATTGGAATCTTGAGCATAGAATTGACAATATCATAGGTCCTCTCGAAGTTTCCAATGGTAATGATTTTGCAAAGAATTATATTCCACTTGTTGAAATAAGAGGTGTTGATTTAGCTTGTTGAAATAAGGTTGTTCTTGTTAGATGGCATTTCATATGTTGTTGATTTACCTATATATGATGAATACGATGATGATTGTGATGGTGACTCCTTGGAACAACCAACTTCATGTTCTCTATCAGAATTTTTTTTTCAGCAGTATAGTGAAATGACTCAACCTACATATCACAGTTGCAGAGGAAAGAGTATCAGATCAGCTGAAGGAGATTCTCTTCCTTTATGTTTTGTTGCATTTAAGTTGTTGAAAGAGAAATCTAAAATCATCATTGAGGCAAATGAATCTGTGCTTATGCAAAACCATGCTAAATCAATGGAACATAATGACAAGATATCACAACACTCGTTTCATGTCCTTGAAGAACCTATTACTTGTGCTGAAATGCAGCCATCTGTTGGGGATAAAATTGAAGACAGTGTCAAATCAGGTGGGACAACCCTACCATTATGTTTTTATTCTTTCAAATTATTGAAGAAAAATATTTGTAGTATCTCAGGTCAGGAATACTCCAGGCATGAGAGAGGTGGTGATGATAATTCTATGAACAATCACATCAAAGGTCATGTCAGCTTAGATTTGCAGTCTATGTTTAGCTATCAACCTGAAAAGGAAGAAGAAGTTGCTCCAGAAATTATTTTTCAAGGTCATTTCCTTTCTCTTGAAATCAATATATATATTCAACATGACAAAGAGTTTCAAAGTGTTTTCTCTTCCCTTGAGAATGACGTGGTGGTTCAATTGCTAAACAACATAAACACATATGAGGATTCTGAAAATGCATCCATGAGAACTCGAGACTGTGAAATAGTTCATGATATTGACCTTCCACTTTTACAAGAAATTTATGAACATGGATTTATTCCCATTCAGTCATTTGAAACGCAGAGTGACAGTCCTCAAGCAAATTTCCATAAGTTTAAGGAAACCAAATTAGAATTGTTTGATGAACAAAACGATGCACATAATATAGTTGTCACATTTGAAGATATTCAAGAATGCATGGATATTTATGTCGATATGCATGGAAGAGTAGACAAACCTATTGCTTCCATTTTATTTGAAAATGTTCTTAGAACATAAGAAGAAGAGAAAGAGAAACAAATGCTTATGAAAAAGGATTTCCTTTATGTTTTTTCTCATAAAGAAGAAATGACTTTTCATGGTTTTCAAGATCTTGTAGCCATCCTATTACAGTCATCATTGAAGGAGGAGTTTGTTTTATTCATAAATTCAAGTTTTGGATTCAACTTGTGTTTTCAGCTACCATCTTTTACATTTGTCTACCTGCTTAAGAAATATATGATCGGAGGAAAATCAGGAGGCCAATTGCTTGACTGGTTGCATTGGCACTTTAACATCACGTGATTGATTATTTCATCTCATTAGTTTTAGAATATATAGGAGTGTGCAAACAATATTGTCGGCCAAGTAGTTTTAAGTTTGAGTTTTCTAGTACTAGATACAGTCAGTTTTCAATAATATACTCAAATGTCCAGCATCTAGTCGGAAGCAGTGTGCAGAGCTTGGTTTTTAGCCGACGCTAGTGACATAGTAGGAGAAGGGTACACACATGTTTTGAGAGTGGCACAAATAGATCAGGCACCGGGTCTACGAGTTCTTTGATACCCTGCAGGGAGGATAGCATCCCCAGCTGGAGCCAATGTTATCACAATAACAATTTTTAGATCAGTATCTAAAATTTTGGAAATTTAGTGAAATGATATACCATAGTAGAGGCGTGATAGTTTAGGGGTCCGGGCTATATCCAACGACATACAGAGAAATATAGTGAAGGTGGGAAGGGAGTATCTTGACAGACCATCGATTTTGAAGAATCCCAGATCCACGGTTGAGGCTCACATCGGGCTGAAAAATATCACAAAACTTAATTTTGCAAGGGCGGATCGGGGAAAACCATTGTGGTTTTGATGGGGAACGTGTGGCACTCTTACACATGCATTGAGGTAGACAAAGGATTGCATGAAACCAACTTCCCCATGGCCCCGATTTCACGTGGTTTAAAATGTCACATCAATAACTCGTGGGAAGGATGGAAGCTAGTCAAATCACCCCACATCATTGGTCCAAGTACTTTCCTAGATGACATATCAAAAGGAAGTCGTCACATAACTAACTTGAAGCTCATCATTCGAAATGGATTGATGAAGCGTGGCACACCAACGTACTATGTCATTAATTCGTAATTAAAGTGAAAATACTATCAATCTCAGATATGAATCATTTTATCCTACTTTGGGAAATTGCCATCTTATGCATAAGAAAAACAAGCTCGACCTGTGTTGATTTATTGAGTCCTGTAAATTCAAAGGGTGGAAAAATTGCGGTCTCTACAAATTTTGAAATGTATGGATAACACTCATCAGACGGTGTCTGGAACGACTAGGTTCTCAACTAATGTGCCAAGCTTGTTAATAAGTAAGAAATAAAGGTGGGCCATGCAGATACTGGAAACTAAATTCCATACCGAACCCGCAACTGAGACATAGTCGGGGGTTGTATTAAACCCCGTTATGAGGGATATCATCATAAATGAACACATGGACAACACCTATAATCCAATAGCAAAGAGGAAAAGGAGAAAAAGGTGGAAGACAAAGACCAAAACTGAGATGATAGAGAGCATCGGAGAAAATCTCGCTTGGTTGAGTACCTTGGAGGAGGAAATCGCCAAGCTGAGGTAAATCCTCAGGTAAATTTAGGTACATTTCAGAAATTTTTAGAAATATGGTGGCCTAAGAAAAGGGAGTCCTGATATGACAGACCTGTTACTAACGGTCCCTTTAAAATAGTATAATTGTTATTCCTTTTTGTAACTTGTCTCTATTTTATTATTATGAGGAAGTCAGAACTTTTTAAATTCCACGAGAAAATCCTCTATATATGTTTGGTCTCAAGGGTATAGAAATCATGGAAAAAAGAGGAGCCTTCCCTCTGTGCAGGAAAACATTGTAAATCTCTAGGGCTGGAATGAATACATGAATGCAAAGGTAGATTTTGGAGTTTTTACGAGAAGATTCTAACTGGTGGTGTTATGAGTCTCATTTTCTTTCATAGTGTGTGATTCCTGTTATTCTGCATTAAATTTTTTCTTTCCTCTATCTAAATTGAGAAATTAAAGGTCCATAATTCATTATTCAATGCTCTTGGCTTGGCAATTTAGACTATGTTTATCTCTTCCAAACCATTTCAGAATTCATTACTATAATTCTATGATATAGTTTTGTTTTTACTTTCTTCTGATACCACCTAAATTTTCAAGTATAAACTTAGAAGTCACTTTCTCATTTATCCTTTTCCTCTTGATAGTTTTCATGATTTGGCAATGCATCCTACATTCTTGACCCCATATCCCAAAGGTTATCTTCAGTTCTTCAACAATTTTATTAAAACCCCCCAAAACAAACCAAATCTAGCCACCAATTACCATAGATATATCAAGTGACATGAGAGAGCCCTCTCTGATTTGAGCAGGCTAGTGCCTCAGCTCTAAAGCTAGTTGAAACAATTACCTCTGTCATTTGTCTATTCAGCCAAGAAAAATTTACAGAGTGCTAATAGATAGGAATCGACTCGTCGAAGGAGGGCCTTGATGTATCCCCCATCAATGACACGAAACTGACACAGAGATGTAATTAGTAGATCAAATGTACATGGACTGACATAGGTATTGAAACAAGATATTTTTTATGGCTTACTCTTGAGGAAGATACTTCCCTTGAACACTGAGGCACAACAAAAGAAACATGACATGGATGAAAACATGATGATGCAATGGATACTTTGACTTTCGTCAGGTGACCCAAATGAGTAATAAAACTTAGAGGATTGGTTCAGTGCAGAGGTTCAATGGATTTAAAATGCATGCAAATACAAAGCGCCATGTTCAAGGGCGACCGTAAGAGTTACTGGTAATGTTCCCAAAAACTGCTTGGCTTGCTTCCTTCAATTTCTTCCCCCATCTAGATAGACGAGTACTTCTTTTTTATTTAACAAGCTCGAGGAGGGTAACACATGCTCTATATAACTCACCTTCAATAAGTCCCTCTTCCTTTATTTAATGAACTAGAATAAGTAAGGGTTTAGTCCCATAAGGGCCCTTCAATGTATGATTGTTTAACGAGTCCAGAGAAGGTAAAGTCGGTGATGTTTCATATTTAGAGAGTCTGGAAATAACTTAAAGACGATTCCAATGTTGTCCTTCTTTGTAATTTTAGTCTTGCGAGGCCGAAAAAAAGATAAAATACCACTCGAAAGACTCCCTTTGAAACCTTTTAACGAGTGTGAAAGGAAGCAAGATCACTTGGAAATCTTTTCATGTTTAGAGAGTCTAAAAATAACATAAAGATGACTTCAGGGGGTTCCTTTTTCGTATATCCATGCGAGCCCAAAAAAGAGATAAAAGGTTGTTCAGTTACATTCTCATGTTTTTATGAGCACGAGAAAGAACAAATACTAAGCTCGGTACTTCGCCCCCATCTTGAAAGCTAGTGGCTTAGCTCTAGAATCATCATTAAAGGCTGGAGACATGCCCCCCCAAGCTTCAATTCATTCACCGACTTTGAGGTTGTCACCAATTTCTGTACAAGATGGAGAAAAAGGATAAGGGTGGATGAAATGAAGGTTAAAACATGAGACCTAACGAAATACTTGACTCGACATCTACGAGATCTGGCGAAAGACTTGACCTGATAGGAGAGGTGGTTGTTTCATTTTTTAACGAGCTTGACACGGGAAAAGAACTATGCTCAAGGCTCTAGGTTGAATCCCCATATTTTTGTTTCACTTTTTATCGAGCTTTCTACAGAGAGGAAAACCTATGCTCAAGACCTATGTTTCATTTTTTAATGAGCTTGCCATAGATAGGAAAACTATGCTCGTAGCTTCTATTTCATTTTTTAACGAGCTTGTCACAGAGAGGAAAACTATGCTCGTAGCTTCTGTTTCATTTTTTAATGAGCTTGCCAAAGAGAAGAGAAACTATGCTCGTAGCCTCTTCTTGATCATGGCTTCCAAGAGGATAATGCTCTGGAAGGAAAACATGTCAAGGGACAAAACTCGGTCATGGCTTCCAAAATATCTTCACTGGACAGAAGAAAAACACTCTAGAAGGAACACATGTTGAGGTCTGCATTAGGGGTAAGGAGACCAGGCTCTAAAATCCCTACCGAAGAGATCACCATGCAACTGCCGGATCTAAATCATTGGAAGTTGAAGCCATGGGAGACAATGCCACATAATTGAACTGTGCCAGGGGTGATACTGACTAGATATAAGACCTATTTAGGGAGGTCATTGGATTGATGGTCAGGTCAGGGCCAACAAATGAAAGTTGATCAATAGTCACCATTCTTCCATCGTGCAGGAAATATATCACACGGAAAAGAGTGGACACAATAGCTTTAATGGAATAGACATAATCTCGCCCAAGCAGTAAATTGAAATCCAAGGGGTCCTGGACTACCATAACATCAATAAAGACTATTTTCCCTCCCAAAGTTATAGGAAACTAAGGAAGAATCCCTAAAGGGTGACTGGTTCTTCTGTTAAAAGTGAATAGAATCTAGGTAACCAGCACAAGATGAGGATAACCCAAAGTTTTCCAAGCATTAGAGGACAAATGTTAGGGTCCTAACCCGCACATAGGTAGAACAATATATTCGGATGTAATAAAGGTCAATATTAATAAGGCCTTTCAATAAAATAAAATAAGGCAGATGTAATAAGACCTAATAGAAGCTTCCGCTTCTAGAAGGATCTTCCTCTAGATGCTACTTTTTAGTATAAATAGGAGTCAAGGGTATGAGAACCCTAGCTTGGATATTATTGTAATAGAGCTTTGCTCAACTAGAAGCTTCCCCCTTGAAGAGGCCCGTGAACATTGATTTCAAATTCGAAGTGTTATTTATGTTGTTATTCTTATATAATTTCAGTGTTATTGTGGTGAATGTTATGGTTATATTGTTGCTATTTTTCCATTACTAGCATTTTATTTATGTTCTGTATACATTTTATATCTGGTATATTATAAGAGGTATCAGAGCACTTTCCTTGGTAGAAAGTGTGGGTTAATTTTTTTTTCAGTGTAGAGACATATTCCGGCATCTTTAAGCCACAGAGATCTGTCGTTATGCGCATAAACCCGTGGTTGAGGGATTCATACATGCAAGAAATACAAGTGGTACTTAAGTGCACATCTATTGGCCACCCTTGTAACCCTTGTTGGTACCCCTTCGAGTGGAATTTTTTTCACCATTATTTCAAACCTATTCCATTGGATTCATCTCTTCGCCCTTATCACATTCATCCATATCATTTTTTCAGAAAAAAAAATTACCCCGCCCGCTCCTTTTCAGTTCCCCCATCCTCATGGCCCATACTTGTAGCCAAGACTTGGAAGCTCACTTCAACACCTTGCAATCTGGTCTCATTGAGACCCAACAAGAAGTGAAACAACTCAGTGCCAATGTTGTCGCCATCAATACAACCATGCAGTCCTCAATGGGTGAAATCAAACAAGACCTCACCACCCATCTTGAATCAGTATTTTCGGCACTCTTCACCAAACTGCATATCCCTACAGATAACCCTTCCTCTTCCTCACCCCCACATATTGAAGGTGACCATTCCTCTCATTCTCATACCTTGCAGAACCATCACTTTCAACGTGATCCACACCTTCCACGGGTGGATGTGACCAAATTTGATGGATCGGACCCCACTGGTTGGGTAACCCAAATGGAACATTACTTCTCTTTATACAGCATTGCAGATGACTTGGCAAAACTCTGGTATGGTGTTCTCCATCTAGATCAAGAACATTGGCAATGGTGGCAATGGAGAAAAAATTCTCGTCAAGGGTTTATTGGTTGGACACAATTTGTGGAAAAGATTTATGAATGCTTTGACACTGACACCAACCATTTGGGCCATTTGAAAAAGCTAAAAAAATTAGGAACAATGGAAGACTTTATAGCTGCCTTTGAGCACCTGACTTTTAGAACAGAGGGCATGTCTAATGCCTTTTTCTGAGAGTGTTTTATCAGCGGGCTCAAGGAGGAAATTTGGGCCCATGTCCTCATGGCTTATCCTGAGATTTGGGTGGAGGATACCAAAAGAGATAAAGAAGCACAACAGGTTGTATCTTCTCAAAACTACAAACCCTCCTTCATCCCTCACCCTAAACTAGTAAATCCCTCTACTCCCTCTGCTCCACTAAAGATCCAAAAATTGACCCAGGCTGAAATGGCTGAACGCCAACTTAAAGGCCTTTGTTATAACTGTGGTGACAAATATTTCCTGGGCCATAAGTGTAAAGAACAAAATATTTTTATGGCCATCTCCGAGGAGATTTCAGAAGAAGATGAAGAAACTCCCTCTGTGTCTGAATCACCTGAATCCACTGACATAACCCCTCCCTCAGACCCTCCTGAAGTAGAACCAGTCATTTCCCTCAATTCTCTCACTAGATTCTCCACTCCCCAAACCCTCAAGCTAATCGGTTACATCAAGCATCAAAAGGTCATCATTTTGGTTGATAGTGGCAGCACCCATAATTTTATTCATCATCTCATTGCCCAAGAAACTCATTGCTACATCCATGCCATCAATAATTTCCAAATCATGATTTCCAATGGTGGTTCCATGAAATGTGGAGGGCATTTTGAAAATGTGTGTCTCCAAATTGGTGACTACCACCTGAAATCCCATATGTTTTCTATCGACATGGGAGGTTGTGACATTGTGCTTGGTGTATACTGGCTAAGGACTTTGGGTCCCATTCTCATGGATTTTAAAGACTTAACCATACAATTCGACCAGGAGGGCCACCAATATAAGTTCCAAGGCATCACTACCGGTTCAACTGAGATCATTAGTTCCCATCACATGGAAAAGCTACTCCAAAAGGGTCATTCTGGTGTTATTGCCCAACTCCATGCCATACAAGCAACAAAGACACCCTCGGTATCGCAAGACCTCCAAGCCATCCTTTCTAAACATCAATTGGTCTTTTCCACTCCCCAAAGCCTCCCTCCTTCCCATGGTGTTCATGATCATTCCATTCCCCTTGTACCAGGAAGCCTTCCTCCCAATATACGTTCGTATCATCACCCCTTTTCCCAAAAAAATGAAATTGAGAAAATGGTCCAGGAACTCCTTACTGCAGGCATTATCTGCCCTAGTATGATCCCCTATTCATCTCCTGTGGTCATGGTCCTGAAGAAAGAAGGTTCTTGGTGAATGTGTCCTGACTTCCATGCCCTCAACAAACATACCATCAAAGACAAATTCCCCATTCCTGTCATTGATGACCTCCTAGATGAATTGAGTGGTGCCCAATTCTTCACTAAACTGAATCTTCGTTCGGGCTACCACTAGATACGTATGAAAGAGGAAGATATACCCAAGACTACCATTAGAAATCATGAGGGCCACTATGAGTTTTTGGTCATGCCCTTTGGTTTGTGTAATGCCCCCTCCACCTTCCAAAGCCTCATGAATCATGTCTTCCATCCTTTTCTCTGCCATTTTGTCTTATTTTTCTTTGATGATATCCTCATCTATAGAAAAACCTGGACAAACCATCTTTCTCATGTGGATCGAGTTCTCCATCTATTCTCTCAGCACCAACTTTTCCTAAAACAGTCTAAATGTTCTTTTGGCACCTCAGAAGTAGAATACTTGGGTCATCTGGTTGGAAAATATGGCATCAGGGTGGATTCTAAAAAGATTGAAGCTATGCAAGACTGGCCTCACCCAAAGACTCTTAAGAGCTTGCGTGGATTTATAGGCTTAACAGGGTATTATCACAAGTTTGTTAAGAATTATGGGAAGATTGCAACACCTCTCACTGCTCTCCTTAAAAAGAACTCTTTCACTTGGACTCCAGCCGTTGCTCAAGATTTTCAAACCTTGAAGATGGCCATGTGCACCACTCTAGTCCTCTCCCTTCCCGATTTCACAAAGACCTTTGTGTTGGAATGTGATACCTCGGGGAAAGGAATTGGTGTTGTCCTTATGCAAGAGGGTCGACCTTTGGACTTTACCAGCAAGCAACTATCTGAAAGAAATCTGGGAAAATCCATCTATGAAAAGGAAATGTTGGCTATTTTGCATTTTGTGGATCTATGGCATCCTTATCTATTGGGGCAATGATTCCAAATTAAGACAGACCATCAAAGCCTCAAGTATTTTCTAGAACAATGCATTTCCTCCCCAGAACAACAAAAATGGGTGACTAAACTCTTTGGATATGATTATGAGATCATTTATAAGAAAGGAAAAGACAATGTGGTTATGGATGCACTTTCCCGAAAATATGAAGATGAAGGATCCCTTTTTTCTCTTTCATTCATTGTACCAGATTGGCTCCAAGCCGTTCTCCAGGAATGGCTACAAGATCCCAAAAGTTTGCAGTTGATCCAACAATTGCAGTCCAATGCTCCAGCTTCCCCAGGGTACTCTTGGCTCCATGAGGAACTTTGATACAAAGGTCGTTTTTATTTAATTAAACAATCAAAGCTTAAATCCACGGTACTTTCTAAGCTTCACGCTACACCCACAACAGGGCACTCCAGGTTCACCAAAACCTATGATAGGGTCAAACGTTCCTTTTTCTGGGATGGTATGAAACAAGACATTTGTAATTTTGTAGCTGACTGTGACATGTGTCAACGCAACAAGGGATAAATAGTCAAATCGTCAGGCACACTACAACCTCTCCCAATTCCACCTGCTACTTGGAAGGATATCTCTATGGATTTTATTACCAGCTTACCCAAATCGGGAAATAAATCCGTCATCATGGTGGTTGTTGATCTCCTTTCCAAGTATGCTCATTTCTGCACCCTTCAACACCCATTTATAGCATCCATGGTGGCTCAAATATTCATGTATCAGGTCTTCAAGCTTCATGGCATGCCGCACTCTATTGTTTCTGATCGCAACCCAACTTTCACAAGCAATTTTTGGCAAGAATTGTTCAAGATACAAGGCACAAAATTGCATCTCAACACAACTTACCATCCCCAGACTGATGGTCAAACGGAAGTTGTCAACAAGTGTTTGGAAACATATTTGAGGTGTTTTTCCTTGGAAAAGAAAAATCAGTGGGCTCAATGGTTACCCCTAGATGAATGTTGGTACAACACTTCATACCATACAACTACACACATGACTCCTTTTGAAGCGGTATATGGACAAAATCCACCTTCAGTTCTCTCATACCTACCAGGTGCCTCAAAGGTCCAGGAAGTTGACCTAACACTTACATCTTGAGAGGTTATTCTTTGTACCCTCAAAGAGAATTTGGTCATGGCAGAGAATCACATGAAGAAACAAGCAGATCAAGGTCTCTCTGAACGTCAATTTGCAGAAGGGGATCGGGTGTTTCTTAAACTGCAACCTTACAAGAAAACTTCCCTCAAGGCCGAGCATTGTCAGAAGCTAGCGCCCAAATTTTATGGTCCTTATATTGTGCTCAAGCATGTGGGACAAGTCACCTATCAGTTATATTTGACCAGCCATTCGAAGCTACAACTTGTTTTTCATGTTTCATGCTTAAAGAAGGTGATTGGAGCTAAGTGCCAAATTCAAACCAACCTTCTAGAGTTAGCTGAAGAAGGATCCATTTGGCTACAACTGGAAGAAGTTTTGGACCAACGTGAGTGTCGCCTAAGTCATAGAACCATCAAGGAAGTGCTAGTCCAGTGGAAACATACAACTCCAACAGACACCACTTGGGAACCAGCTACCATTCTGCAACAATTTCCTCATCTAAAGCCTTGAGGACAAGGTTGTTTTTAAGGGGGCAGACATGTTAGGGTCCTAACCTGCACATAGGTAGAAAAATATATTCAGATGTAATAAAGGTCAATATTAATAAGGCATTTCAATAAAATAGAATAAGGCGAATGTAAGAAGACCTAATGGAAGCTTCCTCTTCTAGAAAGATCTTCCTCTAGATGCTTCTTTTTAGTATAAATAGGAGTTGAGGGTATGAAAACCCTATCTTGGATATTATTGTAATAGAGCTCTGCTCAACTAGATTTTTCCCCCTCGAAGAAGCCCATGAACATTGCTTTTAGATTCAAAGTGTTATTTCTGTTGTTATTCTTATATCATTTCAGTGTTATTGTGGTGAATGTTCTAGTTATATTGCTATTATTCCACCATTACTAGCATTTTCTTTCTGTTTTGCATAAATTTTATATCTGGTATATTACATCAAAATACTAATGGATGAACCTTCGTCTATCAGTGTCTGAGGAATGACCCGACCACAAACCTGTACAGTAATCTTGAAAGGTACGTGAGAGGGAAGACGAGGTCTAGTTAGCACACCCCAATCAAAAAGGATGGCCTCATTACTTGGAGGGGGTTTCATGGGAGAGGGATGAATGCCCCCCAAGATGGTATATTTTGTATCAAGGAGAAAAACATGGGAAAAATTGGGTTTACTCTCTAGAGGGAGAGTAGGGTCGATTGATGATGGGATCAGATCGGCCATGTTGGCACTCTTCAGAGGAAGAGTGGGATTGTCCAATGAATTAACCAGAACAACCACTTTGGCACTCTTCAGATGAAAGGTGGGACTAACCAAGGAAGGAACTGGATCATTCACTTTGAAACTCTTCAGAGGAAGAGGGGGATCAAATGATGGAAAAACTAGAGAAACCACCTTGGCACTCCTCAATGGAGGAGTGGGATCAATCGATGGCAGAACCAGATTGACCACTTTAGCACTCATCAGAGGAGAAGTGGGATTGACTGATTAAGTAACTGGAGAAACCACTTTGGCACTCCTCAATGGAGGAGTGGGATCAATCTATAACAACATCAAATCGACCACTTGGGTTTCATTCTCCAAGGGGAGAATGGGGTCAATAGGTGGAAACAAATTGGACGTTTGGGTTGCACTCTCTAATGGGAGAGAGAGATCAATCAAAGATGGGATCGGATCAACCACTTTGTCAACTGGTTCAACTGAGGATGTGACCAAATTGATGACATGATCAACCAGACTGACCGATGAAGGGAGCAGAGTAACCACTTTGGCACACATCAGAGGAGGAGTGGGATTGACCATGTTGGCAGTCTTCAGATGAAGGGTGGGACTGACCAATGAAAGGACTAGATCAGGCACTTGGGTTTCACTTTTTGGATGAGAAGTGGGGTTGATCGATGACAGAACTGGATCAACTACTTTGGTTAGTGGTTCAACCGAAGATGAAACTAGATTGACCACCTGATCAACCGGATTAACCAGGGATGTAACCAGATTGACCAGTCCATCAACTAATAATGGGTTAGGATAAATCTTATGATAATCGATTGGAAGTTGAATCTTTTTCAAAATAGAACAAGCCTTGTCCATACGAGGACAAAGGTGAGAATAATGATCACCTTCGCATAACATGCAAGGAAATTTGACAGTTGTCTTATTCTTACCAACCTTAACGTCATTAGTTGATGAGGCATCTCCAGCATGTCTAGCAGAGGCTAATGACATGGAGGACCACATTTATAAGAACTTGGGAAGACCAAGGAAATCCCTCAGGAAGTGGTCACCCTTACAAAGACTACAAGGGAATTTGGGTTTTAGATTCTTCATTTTAATCTTTTTGACCTCGTCAACACTCCCAGTACTATTAACAATAGTTGGTTTCTTAGATCCAACATTTGACTTAGTTGGAGTATTGGTCCTTTTTGGCTTCTTTTCCTTCTTCTGTTTTCATTTCTTCTTCTTCTGATAAGCCTGGCTACTTGCTTTAGAGATTTCACTAGGCGAAGAAGGAGAAAAGGAAGTAGACTTAATGGGTGAAGAAGATGAAAATTTGACATGACATGTGGGTGGTGTACTGACATCTGAAGTATTAGGTGCACCTGAAGCACTGGGAGGATTCGATATCACCGAAGTGGGGAATAACCAAAATGATAATCTTATGGTGAGTCCCGGAAGACTCAGTGTGGCAATGTACGAAGGACCAAATTTTCCAAAAGAAGGAAAGGTGAAAGGTTCCCTGGGACAAGGGGTTCCTCCATTGGAACTCTTAGGAGTTGATTCCATTAACACTGAATCAAACTAAGGTCTACTAAGTAAAACAAACAACACACGCTATGAATCTGAGAAGAAAACAATCAAACAAAACTTCCCACAATGAAACCACTAGTTGGTGATGAAATCCAACGTTGCGAGATCAATATAAGAAGGGGTGGGGATAGAGTGGGTGGATCAGTTATGTTAGTGACCTTCTTAATGGACTTATGCCTTGGTGCAAGCTTCCACGCAGTAAATGTGTATTTACCTTCCAAGGAGCCCAAGTGAGTTTTACCAACATCTGTTCCAGGTATAGTGAGACGTCCCTTCACCGTCACCTCGTGTAAGACCCTGAAGATTATGGCTACTAAGGTCACCAACTCGTAGTCAACCCTTGGGCAGGTACATTCGATAGTCCATTCTAAACGTATGGGAAGGATAACAAGTCTTAAATCCTTCGATATTACTGAGGACAAATGGACAGGTAGAACTCTAGAGGACCCCGAATGGATTCAAAATTCACAAAGCACCGAGAGCAAATGAAGACAGTTGAACCTCAAGATGATCTGAAAATAGAAGGATGACTTTTTATGCTATGCAAGCACCCCTACTTCATTAAAATAAACTTTACAGGACCTTGCTTCATGTGTATAAATATGCAATGTAAACTTATGTGTTAAGTTTTATGCTTCTTCTTGTAAATGCTTATGTATTAGCAAATGTTCTTGTAGATGGTTAAATATGTACTTCAACTAAATACACAGCAACGATACTTGCAACAAATAAACCATCAAACTCATAACAAGAACAATATGATAAAGGAGTTCACCCCCCTACGGGCTACATCTCCTTGAGCCTCCATAATGGACTTGGCTCTCTGGGATTAATTAGTCAAAAGTTCTTTTACAAGATGCTGCTCAACTCCAATGGAAAAACAGACTGCACCATTGATATCAGAACACATAAAACCCCAAAAATGACTAATACAACTCTGAAAACGGATCATGGCTCATCCGGGCATAACCTCTTCTACATGTGGCCATAAGCTTCACTGAGCTTATCTTTGGAAAAAAAACCTGTAAAAGTCCTCAAAAGCCTCTGAAACCTGTCCCAATGTGTTCAAAGCATATCTATTAGCCAAAAATGATTATTCAATCACAGAAAACAAATATAGGCTCACCAAACCATGTCCTCCATCAAAGAGGGCTCGAAGTTCCCTAGAGCTTCCTGAAACTTCAATGGTGAAAACATTGCTGAATAAGTCCTCAAATGGCTGCGAAAATGGCACCAATGGATCCAACACGTCCAAAAACCCCTGGCTGGGCTTTTACGGCACCTCAATCGGCCAAAAACTGAGAAAGTTAGACCTCCTCCATCTTCTCCTTCAAGCTTTGCTGGAACTGGTTCTACAAAACGCACCTCTGTGTGCATGAACCTGGAACATGCTCCAAATGTGCGTTATAACCTGGCACCGAGCGCAACCGCGCCAATGGTGCAAACCATAGGACGGTTAGGGCACCTCCAGCCCCCAACCGCCTAGACCAGCTTTTGCAAAGGATGCATGAGATGGAGAAACAACTCCATGAGGCAAAGGAAACCCTTACCAAGTACATGCATGAACATAAGGTATGCAGTGTTAGTTTATCTTCTAATTCCTCTAAAGATGAATGTTTGGGTGGTTTTGAGAATCACACAAGGGGAATAGGGTCCAAGTTGTTGTTTAAAATGGGCTATGAAGGTAAAGGTTTGGGTAAGCATGCACAAGGCATTGTTGAGCCTATTATTGTTAAAGAAAGACCTAAGTTTTGTGGTCTTGGATATGAACGGATTGATGGATCAAATTCCAAAGTCGTGGAAACAAAGGAAAAGGTTTCAAGCATAAACTTTGTTTCAAGTTCACCTCCTGAGGCAGGCTTTAAAGGTGAAAGTTCAAGAACTTTTGTTGAAAGTTCGATCCCTTCAGCATGCAAGGCTTGTATTCAGGATGAATGCAAATATGAAAGTTGTGACAGTGATGAAGACAAGCACATTGTTGGTGGTCTTCAAAGGAGAGCTTCTAACTCTTCAGATTCACCTCCTCAACGAGGCGATAAAGGTGAATGCTCCAGGTATAATTCCGCTTATCATTCAGTTGCATTTGATTATGTTAAGCCTAATAACTTTGCATGTAACAATGGAAGAAAGAATCCATGTACGTATTGTGGTTTGTATAACCATCATGTTTCCAAGTGTTGGAAAAGGTTGGCCAATTTCAGGAAACTTTCCAAGCAAAGACAGCGTGAAAGGAGGTTGCAAAAGGTTTGCAGCCATTGTTAGAAGAAGGGTCATCTTGTTGACCAATGTTGGACGTTGCATCCAACTATTCGTCCACAGCTTCAGAAGCAGTTGGATAAGAAGATTGGCAAGAATGGAAGTGGAGATTCCATCATTGATGTGAGTCAAGATGATTCACAAGAGGACGATG
>ML800369.1:125279-145665 GCA_009831015.1 Picea engelmannii | reverse complement strand
TGATGTTGAAATGAGTCTCGACTGGTTGATGATTTTCTGACGACTATGTTGTGTCGATCATGTTGTTCGACTTGTGTTTAGTCGATGGTGTTTATTGACTTGAAAGTTGATTTTGAAAACGCCATGTACTTTGATAAAGTACGGGATGCGACAGTTTGTTGAAGAACAAAAGATTTTTGTTGGCATCATTTTTCAATCTTGTATGATTTGTTTTCAAGATTGATGTTTCTTGGCTTGTGACAAGATGTTGCAGGAAGTTTGGCAGCCATTGGAGAGCTGATTTTGTTGACACCAAAGAGTTCAAAAGAGGGACTTGATTCTCAGTGGGAAGGTTGGCAGTCTTCCAAGCACAGGGAGAGCAGTGGGTCAACAGCAGCCAGAGAGCAATGGTTGAAGGACAGAGCTATTTGCAGTGCCCGGCATGTCAGAGTATTCAGGTGAATGTCGAAAATATTTTGATATAACTTGAAAGATGATCATAAGCTTCTGTGGGTCCAAAAGCCTTTCAGTGGGAAGGTGTGATCAAAATCTGGACCAGGGGGCAAAAGTTTGCTCAAATTTCAAAGTGCTTGGATTGCGACGAAAATGATGCCATTGCGTCCATCTCATCTTCCTGATTCTGGCGGTATATTTACTTTCGTAAACGGAGTCCGTATGAAGGAGTTATCGCAATCTGTTCGCTGAGCCAAATAGACAAAAATTTGATGCTGATTGTACCTGTCCGTACAGTCTGTACAGGACACGTGGCAGGCCATACAGCATACGTGGCATGTCCATACAGGACACATGGTGGCTCCAGGGTGTGACACGTGTCATGCATTTTTGGACTTTTCGGAGTACGGTTCGACCAATCTTGAAGTGACACGTGTCACCACTAGATGGGTGAGACGTGGCACCAGGGTGACGTAAGCATCCCGCGTGGCAGTCGACGTGGCAGGTGGTTGATGTGGAGCATTTTCATTGGTTGACAACTGGCGAATGAAGAGTTGACACGTGTCTCATTTGCAGCGAATAATGTTTGGACACGTGGCCCAACCCATTGGCGCCACGTGTCACTATCCGGCTGGTTTTTATGGTTGGTTGATATTTGTGTAAAATGTTTTGGGTCCGTGGGGTTTGACCCCGGGACCTCCCCCTCTATGCAAAGACTTAACAAACACTCCGCTAGACAACATATCCGCACTTGTTCCTTGTTACATAACCCATTGCACTTGTATTTAAACTTGGTTATGGTTTTATTTTGAAAAGGGGGCGGGCCGGGGCTTAGCCCCGACCCATATTATATGCCATATGTATAAACCATATGTTAATAACATTTGTGCGCGGTTTTATGGTTTTTCATATGACCGATATTCGTATTGTTTGCGCGCGGGTGGTGTTTAAATATAGCCCACATATATTTACATTTGGTTGACCATTGTATTGTTTTGCGCGCGGATATATATATTTTTAATGTGGCATGGGTTTATAACCCATAGTTTACACCTTTTGTTATATGCGCGGGATTTGTGCTTTTGTATAGGTGGTTGTAACCATTGGGTGCGGTTATGATAGCCCATGGTTTTGTTTATTGTTAAACCATATGCCCGTACCCGGAGCTGGAAAGGAGCGCGGGCTTCACACAACGGTTATATAACGAGTTTAACCACTTTTTAGCCAAGCGCATGGTTTTATGAGCCATATGTCCGTGGTCTAGGCGGTTGGGGGATGGAGGTGCCCTAACCGTCCTACGGTTTGCACCATTGGTGCGGTTGCACTCGGTGCCAGGTTATAACGCGCATTTGGAGCGTGTTCCAGGTTCATGCACACAGAGGTGCGTTTTGTAGAACCAGTTCCAGCAAAGCTTGAAGGAGAAGATGGAGGAGGTCTAACTTTCTCAGTTTTTGGCCGATTGAGGTGCCGTAAAAGCCCACCCAGGGGTTTTTGGACGTGATGGATCCATTAGTGCCATTTTCGCAGCCATTTGAGGACTTCTTCAGCAATTTTTTCACCATTGAAGTTTCAGGAAGCTCTAGGGAACTTCGAGCCCTCTTTGATGGAGGACATGGTTTGGTGAGCCTATATTTGTTTTCTGTGATTGAATAATCATTTTTCGCTAATCTATATTCTCTGAACACATTGGGACAGGTTTCAGAGGCTTTTGAGTACTTTTACAGGTGTTTTTACCAAAGAGAAGCTCAGTGAAGCTTATGGCCACATGTAGAAGAGGTTATGCCCGGATGAGCCATGATCCGTTTTCAGAGTTGTATTAGTCATTTTTGGGGTTTTTATGTGTTCTGATCTCAATGGTGTAGTCTGTTTTTCCATTGGAGTTTAGAAGCATCTTGTAAAATAACTTTTGACTAATTAATCCCAGAGAGCCAAGTCCATTATGGAGGCTCAAGGAGATGTAGCCCGTAGGGGGGTGAACTCCTTTATCATCTTGTTATTGTTATGAGTTTGATGGTTTATTTGCTGCAAGTATTGTTGCTGTGTATTTAGTTGAAGTACATATTTAACCATCTACAAGAACATTTTCTAATACATAAGCATTTACAAGAAGAAGCATAAAACTTAACACATAAGTTTACATTGCATATTTATACACATGAAGCAAGGTCCTGTAAAGTTTATTTTAATGAAGTAGGGGTGCTTGCATAGCATAACAAGTCAGCCTTCTATTTTCAGATCACAAGAAGAACCCCCAACATATGATCTGACTACTACGAAATGTTGAACCACGGAGGGATAATCTCCATAACTCTCCTGAACGCGACCTCATGCGTGACCCCTGTGTGAGAGGGGGATCCCAGAAATCCTATACGACAATTGGATTTTCTCTCCCTATCACAAGATGCTAATGTTTGTTTCACAGCTTTGGAAAGTTATCCTTTCAACCTATTCCAAAGCCCTACACCTTAAGCTAATGTAGGTTTGCTAACTGAAAATGTAAAAATTTATGATGAAATTTAGTTAAGCGCTTGATTTTAAGGATGTTGTTTACTCAGAGGTGTATGAGAGTGAAAACTGATGATATCATGACTCAATTCCCAAAACATGCATAAGAAATGATAAGCAATATTTTATTTCAATGAATGTATATTTAAGGGAAGGAGAAGGATTTTCCTTTCACTTTCAAACACTAATATGCAACGACCTCATGCAATAGTACTCAATCAAAAATCTGATACAATGCTAAAATGTTTATATGTGACTAATAATCAGTTTTATGTAAAGCTTCCTATGTTAATCAAACTTCAAGATCTGTGAAATTTAAGAAACCTGGAAGAAAAATTCACATAAACAAAAACACACCCTCGTTGTGATCAAACAAGAAAAAGATAAAACCAAATCTAGACAGGAGGAAATGCTTGGAGAAAAGACCTCAAAGATCAAAATGAAATAGTGAAAAGATATTTGAATTTCCTTACAACAACTTTCGGTCAATCAGATAAGTGAGAAAGTAGTAGATAGAATTCAAATCTCAGGGAAGAAGAGTAAATCAAATCAAGGAATATAGATGTCAAAAATCCAAACAAAACATCATTAATCCTTATAAATCAAATAATTGGAGGCTAAACAAGGACACACTAAGATAGCATAAACCCTGAGCAAATGAATCAACAAAAAGAAGACTGAGAAAAACTACTCCCAAGAATATTTTTGTAGAAAAAGGGGAAGCGCTCTAGTGTCAAGGGTACCAAAGCATTTAAATTATCTGTGTAATACTAGAAGGGAGTGCCAATGCTCTAGTGGTAACGGTAGGGGAGCACTGGCCTCCTAGAACTCAAAATTTGCCCAGAAATAAAAAAAAAAAATCAGGAAAAATGCAAACATTCATTGTGTAAGATGAATCCAAGAGCCAAAAAAACATCTAAGGATCAGAGACACATCATGAATAAGATTAAAAAATTATCAAAGGCCAAAACAAGACCTAGGAAAGAAATAAAAAATCAAAGTTCCTCCCCAGTGGAGTCGCCAATTTCTGTTACAGAGAAATCCCCCTGCGAACAAGTGGATTCTCTCTTGGGCTCTAGACTCCTAAGACCAAGATAGAAAAGTTTTATTGTGGACACTGAAATTACTTTTCATGAATCTAAACTATTCAAAGAAGAAGAAGGAAGAAGGGTAAATACCTTTTACTGACGTTTTTCCTTACTCGATCTAGGCTGATCTTGATCTCCAAGTTCTTCAGAAGGTCCTACAATATAACGAGCAACAACAACAAGACATACTTCCTAATCTACCATGATTAACTTCATAATGGATCTATAATAGAAAAACGTTCATGAAATGTACACAAACTTTAAAGGAAACAGACCAAGCATAGATTTATATTAATGAAAACAAAGTGAAATGCTTATAGCCATAGATATAGGTGTATCAGCTTCACCAATATATCTTTGTCCAGACCCTTGCTCAAATAATCCACACACATAATGATGATGCTTCAATGATATCTCCCTTATGAGATCATAATTTTGATTCTTTACAATGTCTCCATATCAATACCACTCATGAGATCATAAGTTTGGTATCTCTCAATATCTATATCCTTTTAACCATGAGGAGGCGTCCTTATATAAGCTTGGAGAGACCCAACCACCTTAGAGATTCTTGGGATAGTTTGAGGATATTTCTCCATCACTTGTGGATCCTCCCTAAGATCGAGCCTTGACCTCAGATTTGAATCCAACCAACTGCAGAGATTAAGGGGATTTTTCCCTGATTTCTCTCAACGGTCCAAATATCACTCAAAAAGGCTAGAACTCCCCCAAAAGGGTGCACAGAGCATTGCAACGCTCCCCCAAAGAAGGATAGGGATATTTGGCACTCCCTGGCAGTGGGTAGGGGAGCGTTGCCCTCCAAAATTCATTTTTAAGTAGTTCTCTTCATGGAAAATGTTTTGTACTCTTCATCAAATGGTTTCTCTTTCTTAAACCAGTCTTTGAATGTGTCTTAAGTTTCCTTGTGAATTCATTAGAGACATGACATAGGCAATATCGAAGTATGATGTTTGAGACACTTTTGACACTTAAGGACAATAATGCAACACTTGCGACACTAGTCATGATGACAATAGGTCATCATTAAAGTGAGTAATTTTGATGTGTAACAGAAACCACCTTGACATTCCCTCAAGAAGATACTGGTCCCAAAAACAAAACCATTTGTTTTCATAGGGGAAGACCCAGGGTTCAACTCTAACAGTGCACCAACAAGACCTAACTATTGGCCCTTTCGACAACACCTATGAAGTAGATGCAATCTCACCTGAAGTAGAAATAGGGGGTTGCATGACACATGTGTCTACAACCAAAGGAAATGCAAGTGGACTCAAAGGAAAACACACATATATCTAGTTATTATTTATCTCCCTTAGGCCTACTGCTCAAGCTATGTCTCAGATCTAACACAATGATGCAATAACCAAATAACAAAAAGAAAAATAACACAACATCAATCACACAGAACAACAAGATATAAGTGGTTCACCCTCTCCCTAGGGCTACGTCCATAGAACTATGTTTCTTGATATATTATGTGAAAACATACAGTTCTATCTGTGCTCTTATCTTGTAGATCTCTCTCTCTCTATTTCTCTCTTCTCTATCTCCCCTCCTTGTGCACCCAGCTGCAGGGTTGATCTTCTCACCCAGTTGAATATCTTTACAATCTATAATTCTCCCACACACAACACTTCTCTCTCTCTCAATACACAATAGTATCAACAACAATGATCATCCACAATAATGACAACAACAACAACCCAGGTCCTCTAGACCTTTTATTTATACATTACAATGACTAACGTCTAGGTGTCAAAACCCTAGGTATCTAAAACCCTAGGTAAAATTGACCCATACTTCTCAGCTTCACTAGCCTATCTTTATTTATTTCCCGCGAGGTGCACCAAATCATCCATTGACGTCTTCTTCCACTTGTTGAGTTGTCCACAATCTATTTTCCTTGATGATCTATCATCCTCGATCTTCTCGTTCAATGGGTAGCTTTCCCTTACTTCGCTCCTTTTTTTCTCCTTCTTTAACCACTTCGACCCAATATCAGTCAATGTGTCTTCCGCATAGATCGTATTTCACCTTTCTTCCTTAATCTTCGCTTTCTTCCATAACCAAGGGCCAACACATTGTTTACATTTTATATTTGAAAAAGAAAAAGATCTTAGTATAGGCTTTAGATTTATTTTCATCTTGAAAATAATTTAAAAGGAAAAGAATACTTGTTTATTTTCTTCCTTTACTTTTCTCGCATTGAGGAAAAAGTTGCATTGTGCATTTTTGCATCGAAAAGAGAAAATTTTTCATTTCAAGTTTTTGAAGGATTGTTCCTGAATTTTGCTTGAAAATATTTTTCATTTTTAGAATTAGTGTAAAATCTTCTTTTCCAGTGTTCTAATTAGTTTCTTTTTTACAAGAGTCTCAAACAACATCAGTTGCACTTCCGTTCCTTGAGTAAGAAAATCCCCTAAAATAAACGCGCTAATCTAAAATATATTAGTAACACTTTTTCTAGGGTTCACCAATAGCTTAGGCTAGGGCCTTGGATTAGGTGTGGAGAGGTAAAATATCCAATTACAACCAAAACCTAACTTAGGTGTCTGTGTTAGGGTGTGAAAAAACCACCTTGTAATTACTCAATCCAGGAAGCTCCCCTAACACAAGAGTCAAACACGAGGTTGCATGGAGGACAAAGACAAATATATCCACTCCTGATCCTGACAAAGTGTTTGGGAGAGTGTGTATTGGGGGTGAATCATGTAGCATTATCGACCTAACTTGTGTAAGACCTCTAAGACACTTGGATCATTCCAGGGTACTCTAAGAGTGATTTTGGCCCCTTTGTGTTTTAAGCCTTAGGAGGAGCTTCAGGCTTAGTTACCCTTCCCATACACTCACACGACTGTCGAATGTACCCCTCTAGTTGTTGATTACAATTTGGTGACCTATTTTCCATTATATAGGTTGAAACATGGGTGAATGTGAGGGGTGTATCGTGGTACCTTAAGCATTCTCTGTACTCTTTTTTCAACACTCGAAGGAACCGTTGATTGTAGGTCTGGGTAACTGCTTCTCCTGGCCAATCATTTTCCTTTGTGGATGATTTTGATGATCAGGACTTCATCTCCCTAGGTCGAAAACATTCATAAGGGTATTTTGGTTGGCTTGTATCTTTTTAGTATTTTATTTTTAGTGGTGTGCTATGTGCTCCCTAGGTTTCCATAGTGATTTAGTCAGTCATATATTTGGACTTAGGACCTCATCCACTTGGGATGAAGATTTGGAAAAGTTGTTTTCTTGCGATGTTTCTATTAGGGATTTTTATTGGAGTGTTTCTTTTTGTAGTTGGCCATCGGTTGTTTCAATTTCAATGTTTTTGGATAATTGATTAAAGGTTCTTGACCAACCACTATGATGGTCAGGAAGGACCCCTGGTCTTTGTCTTGAAAGTGTTCAGTTGCCTCCTAGGTGTGGGTTTTTATACCACTGGTTCACCAGAGTTAGTGTGTGAGACTTTTATAGACTTGAATGGTCCCACAAGGGAAGAACCTGGGCATAACACCATTATGGCCAAATTTACTGATGATACCAACCAAGGAACCCCTTCGAATGGGATTCTTGTGCTTTTACTTTATTTGGAAACGTTGGTGTCCCTTTGATGGCCACTTTGAACATTCCTGGGTTGAATGTGGGATTACTATTTTGGTTGGGTACCATTCCAAATGTCCTGAATGCTCTTGATTCTTCCTAGTTAAGCCCCTTATGTCATGGGAATCATGTTGATGTTCTTTCATTAGAAAATTCTTCTCCTCCTCCTCCTTCCTTCTCTTGTTAAAGTCTAGCTACTAGTAACAGAAAGTATAAATGAAATAGAAAGAGGAAGAATAAGAAGAATAAATCACCAACCTATACGAGTCATGTTGGAGATAGGTCATCAACCTATGAAATTCATGTTGAATATGAGAAACCAACCAATTCCATTCATGCTAGGGGGGAGATTCCAATCACTGCTATTCATACTGGAAATAGGTATGTAGCCTCTGCAAGTCATGTTATCGAAAAATCACCAACCTATGAAAGTCATGTTGGATATCTAAAACCAACCACTGCAAGTCATGCTGGGGGAATGAGTCTCGTAAATGAAATTCATACGAGTGATATGTCAACAACCTATGCTAGTCATGTTGGGGGAAAGAAAACAACCAATACTAGTCATGATGGGGGCATTGATTCTATTGAGAAACCTAGAAGGATAGGACATAAGCCTAAGTTCCCTTGTAAGCTTTTCAAGGGAGATAACTTTACTCATCTATTCCCTTGCATTCCATAGGTACAAAGATTATGGTCCCTGTCTGCAAGATCTTATGATTATGAGTCTTCTTTGGTTTCCCAACGATCTATCCATCCTTTGGTTTATGAAGTGGTCATGCCGATGTAATATTTGGCCAATCCCACTCCTATTTTGGGGGGTGATGCACCTTCAGACCATTATGTATTGCATTATATTCATCTAGTGATTGAGAAAGTGGTCATGTTGATGCAATATTCAATTGATCCCACTCTTCTCTTGGAGAGTGTTGATTCTACGAAATTCGTCGCGCCGATGTAATGTTCGGACGATCCCACTCTTATGATGGGGATTGATGTGTCTACCAACTATAATTTTAGCATTTCCATTTCAGTATCTTCAAAACAAGGGGGAATTCCTCTCACTTTGAGCACACCCCCTCCAAGTCCTAGGATGGTTTTCTTTCATTGGAATGACCTTTTTGAGCCTCACCTTCCTTATTATGCACCCTTTCAAATAAGGTTTGAAGTTAATTTAAAAAATATTTACCAATGTATTTTGGATGAAGGAGCCTCCACAAGTATTTTATCCTCGGCTTGGAAATCTTTGGGTTCTCTTGATCTTGTGTCTACTTCGAATGAACTGTTGGGTTTTGACAGATGTCCTAGTGAATATTTGGGGATATTTCCTTAGTTTCCTATCTCATTAGGTGGGAAGATTGTCCTTGTCGATTTTATATTCATGCAAGTCCCATTAGATTTCAATATGCTTCTCGAGCATGATTATTTATATTATATGAACGATGTGGTGTCTACGCTCTTCCAGGTGATGCATTTTCCTCACAATGGAAGAATTTTCACTATCAAACAACTCGCATCTAATAATCACCATCCTAATTCGACATTAGTTCAAGATGTCCCTTTATATATTCCTAGTGTCTGTGTAGACTCTACCTTGCCATGGATAAAGTATGTGGCATCTTATCCTCGATGTGAAATTGCTTCTAATTAGGAAATTGTGAAATAATGTTTTCCTTCTCAAGACATGGTATCAACAATTGATCATGTTTTTTATTCAATAGGGGCATGGGAGCCCTTGCTTCCCTGTCTTGGTCTGAGTGATATTGAGTTTACTTTTGAGTCTGATCTTGCTATTTGTATATCCTCAAGACCTTATTCTTGTGATTCTTTACTGATATACTCTGTCATTCATGGCCAAAAAATCCATATGTTGGTCACACCTACCACACTTAGAGGGGGGGGGGTGAATAAGTGTGGGGATCTTTTTCCCAAAACTTCCCTCTTACACAAAAAATCCTTAGTTAACATTCAAAATTTGCTCATTACTCATTGTTGTCATTTATAATCAGTTATATGTGAATACATATCAGCAACATATCATCAACAAATAATCTCCACAAGGAACACAAAGAACACAAGATGTATGTACAATTTTTCTTTTAATTATGGACTTCAATCTGGGGGTTTTTCAGCAACAACTGAATAGAGTACAACTCTACAAGAGCACCATATCTATATGCAAGAATCATATTGCATTCTCATCACCAACTAATATGAGGCAACAATCCTCAACAAATATCAATCTATCAACATAAACAAGTGCATCAACCATGCACCAACCTGTGCCAAACAACCTGTAATCAACCTGTAGCATAAACAAGTGCATCCAACCATATACCAAGTATATAACAATCATGTGTCAACTAATCATCAACATTGACTCATCAATATGTACCAACATCATCAACTATACACCTCATGTATGTGCCAACGCATCAACTACTTGTCTCAACCATGACTAGTTTTGGATTAGTCAACAACCCCAACTTGAAATAATCATAACTTTGTACCTATATTGAATAAATATATGAAACTTATACACAATGTTACTCAATGTGTTTTATACAATTCCTCCAGGTGGAACTACTTGGAACCTCTCATAAAATGAGTTATAGAAAAAATGACATACTTTGTTGAATTCTAGCTTATTCTAGAGAGCGACCTTGTAGAGCATGGCCCACACAAAATATTCATTGAATTGAACTGAAACTATCACACAACATACTAAAGCATGTACCCTAACCAAAACATTTGGTCTCACTGAATTTGGATCTGTTTGGATCTGTTTTGACTAGTTTCAGGACTAGCCACAAACCCTATTTTCCACGGAGTGTAACTCCCAAAATAAAATGATGCAGGAGCATTGTCAGTATCAAGTGAGCACGAGTAGTGCCAAAGTAGTTTTGGCACATGTTCAAAGGTGTTTAAATTGTTTTGAAGTAGGATGTGCCAAACATAAATGAAGTAGTTAAGAAAGGGCATACTTGTGATTGTAATCAGACCTTGAGCATCCTGCTCTCGTCTGAAGGATTAAGAGGCATTTATTCTAGTAAATGTAAGTAGGTAGAATTAAATTCTAGATTATACAGTTTTAGGAGAGGAGGGAAAACTGACTATAGACACCCTCATATTGTATCATTGTAACATTATCAATCGAAGAGAGCATAGGAGAGCAGAAGCAGAGAGCTGTGTAAAATAAAAACCCATGTACAAAAGTTCTGGATTAATACAAAGATCTTTAGTTCAGACTCATGGTGTTCAATTGCTTTCTGTGTTTGTACATGCTGATTGATATATGCTTGTTACTCTCTGTTATGCATTTGCTTTGATGCGTGAATGTATGATTTCATTTTTAATGTCTGAAATCTGAAGAGAGGGAGAGTAAGGAATGAGTTTCAATTGTTTCTCTGTCTGAGCAAGAGTTTTCCTACAAGGAGTGCAGCGAAATTGTCCACAAGGTATGAATTGAAAAAAATCAGAGTTCATCTCTGAAAACTCATGAGGGATAACATTGTTCTCATTCTCACAGAAGTGCAAGTTAAGCATAGGAGCCATGCAAAGTATGCGCTGGCCGAGTAGAGTCTCATAGTTTGCAACCTGAGGGAGTTGTTGAAGGACTGTTGTTGCAAAGAGAGTGTGCAGAGTCCAAGAATTCAAATACTTGGAAGTATTTGAAGGGTTGCTGAAAGGAGTGCGTACAGGAGTCTTTTTGAAGACTCGCATTTGTGGTAAAAGCTTAGAAGAATTAGTACCTTGAAGTTTTGAAAGGAGGCGTAGCAAAGTTTTTTTGTAGGTGGACAAGTTCCGTGAAGGAATACCTTGTTCATTTCGCAGGAGTTGTCAAGGAGGCATTGGACGGTCAGAATTATCCATGGAGAATTCACGAAGTCCTGAGAGCCGCCAGATCTTGCAGAGGAGCAGGGAGAGTTACGAAAAGTGTTTTCTAAAGTGTAAAGCTCAGAAGAAAAAGAGTCGTAGGATCTGAGCCAACAGGGGTTTTTGGATCATTCACGTAATCTTATTTCGGGGTTTCACGAATTGGAGAACCGAAAGCCTTGCAACGAGATTCACGAAATCGCAAAGTGCGAAGTCCCGAATGGGTGAAAAGATTTAAAGATCATGGACAGTGGAGAGTGGACAAGTGGCATACTTTTCGACACGAAGGTCAAACCTTTGTTGACCATTTCGGGGTTTCGTGGGTTGAAGAACCAAAAGTTTAGCATCAGGATTCGCGAAATCACAAAGTCTGAAATTCTGAAAAGATGGGAAGCTTCGTTGTGGGCCAGCACTGGGAAGCGTGTTTGAATTCGACATTTCAGCATATCGCAGGATAATAAGTCGATACTTTTGTCCCAAAAATCCTGAAGTCGCGAGTTGTGATAAGGAGTAACGAGGAGTTTGGGATCTCGACACTTCGGGTGTCAGGATATAAAGGAGGCAGTGCTTCGGGAAGCGAAGTCATGAAGTGCTAAAGATGGGCACGAGGGACACGTGTTAGAACCACAAGGTGGGCCCATGTGATAGATAGGCAGACACACATCACCTAGCAAAAGGAGTCAACATTCCGTTGACTTCTCGCATCTTGGGAATTCGTGAGATAAGAGCATGGGGGCTCGACGTTGAAACTCGCGAAGTGGCGAGTAGCGAGAGGTGCTAGTGTTAAGCCTAGCCGATGGTTACACACAGAGGGCGCTGACAAGGGAAGGATCCATACCTGTATATTCATTTCGAGTATCGCGATATTGGGAGGGAAGAGTCGGGAGTTTCGACTCACGAACTCGCGAGTGGTGAGTTGTGACAAGCGCCTTCTGGGTTAGGCCTTAGTCATAGAGTTGTGGTCACATGGGGAAGTGGAGCTTGCACCTAGTGCTATTTGCGTAGGGGAGCTTTCAAAAGTACATGTGGATCGATTGAATTGAGATTCTAGGAAGAAATCGAAAGAGCCGATTTGGCTCAAAGGAGATAAAGAACGATCCTGTGAGTAGACTTTGGCCCGAGGGTCAGGGAGGTCTGCGTCAGTGTGGTATCAGAACACATAAAGATTTATTTTCTTTCTGTAGTAAGGAAAATAAATATTTACCCTGCCGCCGAGAAGAAGAGACAGGCAAACACCCAATCCGCCAGAGGAGAGGGAAATGCCAGAAGAAAGGGGTAGGCAGGTGCCAAATCAAGCCATGGAAAGAGAGATGCATAACATACGTGCTAGACTCGTGGATGTGGAAATAAAATAGAGGCGCATAGCCGGTGTTGGAGATGTCAGTGAATCTGAAAGTGAATATGAAGCTAGACATGAAGGAGAAGAAGTTGCAGCAGAGGATGTAATAAATGAACGTCTGATTAGGGTGGTTGTAAGAATGAGTGCCAGGGAAAAAATGGACATTCCAGTATATGAGAGAAACCTAGATGTTGAAGAGCTTCTAGACTGGATTAGAGCTCTAGACATGTATTTTGACTATGAATATGTTGAGGAAGACAGGAAGGTCAAACATGTTGTCACAATATTGAAAGGATATGCAACATTGTGGTGGGATGAGCTACAAGCTGACAGACGCTGCAAAGGCAAGCAAAAAATCAAGAGTTGGGATAGGATGGATGCAAAGATGAAGGAAAAATTCATTCCCAGGGATTACCAGATTACTCTGTTTCAGAGAATGCATAATTTGAGACAGAAGTTGATGTCAGTGAAGGAGTACACTGAAGAGTTATACAAGCTAAACATCAGGGCAGGTCATCGTGAAAGTGATGATTAAAAAGTTGCTAGATATATCAATGGTCTACGATAATACATTCAGGATGAGATGAGCATGATGACCATCCGAACGGTGGAAGATGCTTATCATATGGATCTGAAATCTGAAGAGAAGCTGAGCCCAAAGCAGGGTCAAAGAGGCCGAGGGAGAAGTCAAGCTAGAGGCAAAGCAGTTGCCCAGGATAGGAACCAAAAACCAAAAGAAGACTGGAAGAAACCTCAGACTCAGACTGAGAGAGGTGGAAGTTTGCAGAGGGAACAACATGCTGATGGAAACACTTTTCCTTGTGTTATAGGTAGAGGAAGAGGAAGAGGTGGAGTGGTAAAATGCTTCACATGCAGAAAGAATGGACACAAATATTATGAATGTCTAGATAAGAAGAAAGAAGGTGGTGAGACTCACATTGCCGAAGCACAAAGGCAGAATGTTGAGGTAGAGGATGCTGAAGGCAGAAGATCACTGGTGATGAGGAGAGTTCTCTTAATGCCAGAAGAGGAGGTGGAGAATCCAGTGCAAAAGAACAGTCTTTTTCGGACTCCTTGCAAGACCAAAGACAGGGTATGCAAAGTCATCATGGATAGTGGTAGCATAGACAATCTCGTTTCTACAGAGATGGTAGAAAAGATGGAGCTGGAGACTATTAAGCATCCAAGTCCATACAAAGTTTCATGACTACAAAAAGGACATCAGGTAAATGTCACTAAACAATGTTTAGTTGAATTTAAATTAGGAGGATATAACGATAAGATATTGTGTGATGTCATTCCCATGGATTTTTGTCATCTATTGCTGGGTAGACCATGGCAATATGAAAGGAATGTGGTCCATGATGGGAGAAAGAACACATACACCCTAGAGAAGAATGGGAGAACGCACATGTTGTTGTTGATTAAGGACAAAGAGGTGAAACCTGAAGTAAGAAACAATGTACTTCTCATGAGTGGGAAGGAACTTCTTAAGGAGGTTAAGAAGAAGGAAGATCCACAATTCATCGTGGTCAGGAAACCTAGAATTGTTTTGACCAGCACAAGAGTGGATGATTTACATGAGGAAATCCAGAAGCTACTGGAGGATTTTGCTGATATAGTAGTGGACGAACTACCTCGTTCGTTGTGACCTATTAGAAGTATAAGTCATCACATTGATCTTATACCTGGAGCTAGTATACCAAACAAAGCAGCGTACAGATTGACGCCGCACGAGAATGAAGAGGTCAAAATCCAGGTCCAGGATTTAATGGACAAAGGGTTGATTAGAGAAAGCTTGAGTCCATGTGCTATTCCGATAGTGCTCAGTCCAAAGAAAGATGGAGGCTAGAGGATGTGTACAGACTCAAGGGAAATTAACAAAATTACCATCATATATAGATTCCCATTGCCAAGAATGGATGATTTGATGGATTGCTTGAGTGGAGAGAATTTTTTTTTGAAGATTGATTTGAAAAGTGGATATCATCAGATTTGTATGAGAGAAGGCGATGAATGGAAGACAACATTCAAGACCAATGAAAGGTTGTATGAATGGCTTGTTATGTTGTTTGGCCTAACAAACGCGCCAAGTACTTTTATGATATTGATGAATGAAGTCCTAAAGGATTTCATCAGAAAATTTGTCATTGTGTATCTTGATGACATACTAATTTTCAGTAAAACAAAGGCAGAGCATCTGAAACATTTGACTACAGTGATGCAGAGGCTACAGCAAGAGAAGCTGCTGATAAATATGAAGAAATCCTCATTCATGAAGACAAAGCTCATTTATTTGGGTTTTGTTATTTCTGCAGATAAGTTGAGGATGGATCCAGATAAAGTGGAGGTGATTAAGAATTGGCCATCGCCAAAGAGTATCTTTGAAGTTCAAATTTTTCATGGATTGGCTAGTTTCTATAGGAAATTCATTAGGAATTTCAGTGGAATTAGTGCACCAATGATGGAAACAGTGAAGAAAAGAAATAAATCTTTTCACTGGACATAAGAGGCTGAGAAAAGCTTCAATTTGTTGAAGAAAAAAATCACGGAACAACCAATTTTGGTGTTGCCGTATTTTAAAAAGACATTTCAAGTAAAATGTGATGCAAGTGGATTTGCAATAGAGGAAGTCTTGAGCCAAGATGATAGGCCGATAGCATACTTCAGCGAGAAGCTGAATGAAACCAAAGTGAAATGATCCACGTATGATAAGGAGTTCTATGCTATTATTCAGGCATTGAAGAAGTGGAGACACTATTTGATTCCTAAGGAGTTTGTTTTATACAATGACAATCATGCATTGCAATTTGTGACTCAACAGGAGAAGTTGAATCAAAGACATGTAAAATGGGTTGAATACATGCAGAACTTTACTTTTGTAATTAAGCATATTTCTAGAACTGCTAACAAAGTTGTTGATGCTTTGAGAAGGAAATGTTTGCTATTGCAGTAGTTCATAATCAAAACTTTGGGTTTTAATGATCTCAAGGAAATGTACACAGATGATCCAGATTTTAAGGAGGCATATGAAGAAGATGAGAATCCAATTCTCAGGGACAAAAGTCAATGGACATAATACATGATCCAAGAAGGATTACTGTTTAAGGGTAATCAACTTTGTATTCCAAAATGATCCATGAGGGAGCATTTGATGAAGGAGAAACACAGTGGAGGATTGGCCGGACATTTCGGTCATGACAAGACATTCTCAAATTTAAATGTGTCATATTTTTGGCCAGGAATGAGAGCAGACGTCAAACGATTTGTGGAAAGATGTAGAATTTGTCAGCATTCAAAAGGAAAGAGGCAGAATGCAGGCTTATATCAACCGTTACCCATACCTGAGAGGTCGTGGGATGCGGTAAGCATGGAATTCATATTGGGGCTACCGAGAACCCAAAGAGGGTTTGAATTGATCTTTGTAGTGGTGGATAGATTTTCTAAGATGGGACACTTCATACCATGTCAGAAAACCAGTGACACAACTCACATTGCGAACCTATTTTTCAAAGAAGTCATTCGACTTCACGGCTTACCAAGGAGCATCGTCTCAGATCGAAACACCAAGTTCATGGGACACTTCTGGAGGACCTTATGGAAAAATATGGGAACAAACTTGTCGTTCAGTTCAACTTATCATCCTCATATGGATGGACAGACTGTGCGAGAGCTCATGGACAGGAGCCCATGAAAATTTTCAAGTGAGGGAGTATGATGCAGGAGCATTGTCAGCAGCAAGCGAGCGCGAGTAGCGCCAACGCATTTTTGGCACATGTTCAAAGGTGTTTAAATTGTTTTGAAGTAGGATGTGCCAAACATAAATGAAGTAGTTAAGAAAGGGCATACTTGTGATTGTAATCAGACCTTGAGCATCCTGCTCTCATCTGAAGGATTAAGAGGTATTTATGCTAGTAAAGGTAAGTAGGTAGAATTAAATTCTAGATTAGATAGTTTTAGGAGAGGAGGGAAAACCGACTATAGACACCCTCATATTGTATCATTGTAACATTATCAATCGAAGAGAGAATAGGAGAGCAGAAGTAGAGAGCTGTGTAAAATAAAAACCCATGTACAAAAGTTCTGGATTAATACAAAGATCTTTAGTTCAGACTCATGGTGTTCAATTGCTTTCTGTGTTTGTACATGTTGATTGATATATGCTTGTTACTCTTTGTTATGCATTTGCTTTGATGTGTGAATGTATAATTTCATATTTAATGTCTGAAATCTGAAGAGAGGGAGAGTAACGAATGAGTTTCAATTGTTTCTCTATCTGAGCAAGAGTTTACCTGCAAGGAGTGCAGCGAAATTGTCTGCAAGGTGTGCGTTGACAGAAATCAGAGTTCGTCTCTGAAAGCTCAGGAGGGATAAAATTGTTCTCATTCTTTTAGAAGTGCAAGTTAAGCACAGGAGCCATGCAAAGTGTGTGCTGGCTGAGTAGAGTCTCAGAGTTTGCAACCTGAGGGAGTTGTTGAAGGACTGTTGTTGCAAAGAGAGTGTGCAGAGTCTAAGAATTCAAATACTTGGAAGTTTTGAAGGGTTTCCGTAAGGAGTGCTTGCAGGAGTATTTTTGAAGACTCAAGTTTGTGGTAAAATCTCAGAAGAGTTAGTACCTTGAAATGTTGAAAGTAGGCGTAGCGAGGTTGTTTTGCAGGTGGACAAGTTCCGTGAAGGAATACCTTGTTCATTTCTCATGAGTTGTCAAGGAGGCATTGGACGGTCGAAATTCTCCGTGGAGAATTCGCGAAGTCTAGAGAGCTGTCAGATATTGCAGAGGAGCAAGGAGAGTTATGACAAGTGTTTTATAAAGTGTAAAGCTCAGAAGAAAAAGAGTCGTAGGATCTGAGCCAACAGGGGCCATTGGATCATTCACATAATCTCATTTCGGGGTTTCGCGAATTGGAGAACCAAAAGCCTTGCCACGAGATTCATGAAATCGTGAATTGCGAAGTCTCGAAGGGGCAAAAAGATTTAAAGATCATGGAAAGTGGAGAGTGGATAGGTGGCGTACTTTTCGACACAGAGGTCAAACCTTTGTTGACCATTTCGGGGTTTCGTGGGTTGAAGAACCGAAAGTTTAGCATCAGGATTCACGAAATCGCGAAGTCCAAATATCCGAAAAGGCGGGAAGTTTCGATGTGGGCTAGCACTAGGAAGCATGTAATAATTCGACATTTTGGCATATCAGAGGATAATAAGGCGATACTTTTCTCTCAAAAATCCCAAAGTCGCGAGTTGCGATAAGGAGTATCGAGGAGTTCGGGATCTCGGCACTTTGGGTATCGGGATATAAATGAGGCAGTGATTCGGGAAGCGAAGTCATGAAGTGTCAAAGTTGGGAATGAGGGACACTCCATTGACTTCTCGCATCTCGGGAATTCGTGAGATAAGAGCATGGGGGCTCGACATTGAAACTCGCGAAGTGGCGAGTAGCGAGAGGTGCTAGTGTTAAGCCTAGCCGATGGTCACTCATGGAGGACGCTAACAAGGGAAGGAGCCATACCCGTATCGACATTTTTGGTATCGAAATATTGGGAAGGAAGAGTCGGGAGTTTCGAATCATGAACTCACGAGTGGTGAGTTGTGACAAGCGGCTTCTAGGTTAGGCCTTAGTCATAGCGTTGTGGTTGCACGGAGAAGTGGAGCTCACACCTAGTGTTGTTCGTGCAAGATAGCTTCCAAAAGGACCTATGGATCGATTGAATTGAGATTCTAGCAAGGAATCGAAAGAGTTGATTCGGCTCAAAGGAGACAAAGAATGATCCTGTGAGCGGACTTCGGCCTGAGGGTCGGGGAGGTCTGTGTCAGTGTGTATCAGAGCACAGAAAGATTTCTTTGCTTTCTATAGCAGGGAAAAGAAAGATTTACCATGCCACTGAGAACAAGAGATAGGAAAACACCCGATCCGCCTGTTGTGGGGTATTCCACCCTACGGACTAGCAAGCTAGGGCTCTAAGCTCGCATGCAGATCATGACCCTTCCTAAGATACTTTTAACCTTCTACCCGAATATGAAACCCCTTTTCTTAGGCAGACATGAGAAGAATAAACCAACCTTTTTCCGACGATTGAAGTAGATCCTCCATTGAGCTAGTATCTCCTTGCTGCTGCTGCTCCTTCCAAAAAAAGCTTCCCTGCAATCAAGACAAAACTATGCATGCATGCTACTGATCTATTATAGGGTTAGAGATTAAACACAAATCAAATAACATAGATAAGATTCATGTATTCGGGATGGGAAAAGCATCTTTTTCATTAACCTCAATATGAACCAACTTACAATGATTTCTGAGGCCGACCACCGTTCCACGATCCTGATCCTGGGCTCTTCCTCTTCTTTGTCCTCCAACTGTTGTGCTTGAGCTTCTCCTAAAGCTTGAGGAAAGGCTAAAGGGTTGGGACAATAATGGACTTGGCAATTTTGGCAGAGTTTCTTTGCTATGATTTTCCTCCTTGAATAATACCCCTACCCCTCCTTTTATAGGCTAGAAGGAGCTAGGGTTTTAGGCGAACTCTCGGCCATGCATGGCGAAGAGTTCCAGTTAACTGACAAAAATCCTCGTGTCTCGGCGGAAACTTTCCTGATTTTTTGCTTTGTTAGGTACCGGGGGGCTGTAGTGGGTTAGCCCACAGATACCCGCGTGCAGTAGAAGGTCAGCAAGCAGTCCCCCACGCCCAGTGAGAGGTTAGGGCGCGGATTGCTTGTTTTAAGTGGTTTTTTGAGGATTTGTTCAGCATGGCTTTGGCTAGGAAAATGCATGAGTTGGCTTGATGCCAGGTAAACCTGTGTGGTGCATTTTAGGGTTATAACAGATGCCCCCTAATGTGTGAGGTCAGAAGAGCATCTGATGGCCGAAATACATTACCAATTCTTTACCAATCTGTACTGAGATGCTGAATGAGTGAGCCCAGGAATCAGGAATCGGGAAGTGYCGTCTGCAAAAAATATCAAATGTCTCACCGAGGCGGGCATACCCATGCTCGGGATGAATCAGAACCATGGCTACCAATCAAATACACTGTAGATCCATGTCAAATAACTATAAAGAGTAGCCGCGAACAATACACAGCGGAGCTACATCTCGAAATCAGAAAGATATACATATGAAAGTATCCATCTCTCAGAAGTTGGTTCGGCCTGATGGCTGTACTTTAGAACTCGAGCAACAACTTCAAAATCTTCTAAACTCGGGTAGTAGTGTAATATGAATGTACGACTGCACTACCCAGAGGTCTTCGACGACTCGTCGGTTATGGACTTGATAATCTTGATGATCGGACTGAAGGCTTCAGTGATTTCGAACAAAGACTTGATTGGATGTTCAGGATGGCTGGGTATGCAGACAAGAGACATATTGCAGAGGGGCCGACTCAGGATAAGTAAAAAACTTCCCTTGGATAATAGCACGACAAGTGATAAGACTCAAGCAACATATCTGTTAATCATAAGTCTACGAAGCAGGAGGCAACGCAAACTCTCCATATGTTTGGAAGAGTAACCAAACGGTGGAGGACACAACTCT
>ML800369.1:95832-106570 GCA_009831015.1 Picea engelmannii | reverse complement strand
AAACTTTACACAAACTGTTTCTAGATCATCTTCTTCACTTGAGAAAAATTCAACATCATCACATTTTGAATCAATGCAATCAAGAGTCTTTGGAGATTCTTTACCTTCATTTGAAGTATCTTAAATATCTTCCTTCTTGCCAATATCATCACATGATTCTTTTCCTTTAAAATAATCACATATGCAATCAAGAGTTAGAGATTCTTTACCTTTGATAGTCTTGACAGAGTGGTCTTCAACATCTTATTTCTTTTTTGGATATGTCTCCTCTAGCTTTAGCCATAGATCCTTGGAGGAAGTGCACCGTCCCATGCTCTCTTTGATAGGGCTTGAAAGTCCACTAAGAATGGTATTGAGAGTCAATGCATCATTCTTCTTTCCTTCCCTTTGAGCTGCAAACTTTTACTTGTTCTTCAATGAAACTGATCCACCAATGGCTACCTTCTAAATAGTTGCTCCCATTGTCTTCAAATACACTCTCATCTCTATTCTCCAAGTAGAATAGTTTTCCTCATCAAGGATTGGAACTTCATCATCCAATTGTGTGTCTATGGATCTCCTTCAATCTTGTTAAGTCTTGTAGTGAAGGTCCGCTTTGAAACCAATTGTTGGACACACCTACCACACTTAGAGGGGGGGGGGGTGAATGAGTGTGGAGATATTTTTCCCAAAACTTCCCTCTTACACAAAAAATCCTTAGTTAATATTCAAAATTTGCTCATTACTCATTGCTATCATTTATAATCAGTTATATGTGAATACATATCAGAAACATACATCAGCAACATATCATCGACAAATCATCTCCACAAGGAACCCAAAGAACACAAGATGTATGCACAATTTTTCTTTTTATTATGGACTTCAATATGAGGGTTTTTCAACAACAACTGAACAAAGTACAACTCTACAAGAGAACCAACTCTATATACAAGACTCATATTACATTCTCAACACCAACTGAGATGAGGCAACAATCCTCAACATATATCAATCTGTCAACATAAACAAGTGCATCAACCATGCACCAACCTATGCCAAACAACCTGTAATCAACTTGTACCATAAACAAGTGAATACAAACATATAACAAGTATATACCAATCATTTCTCAACTACTCATCAACATTGACTCATCAATATGTACCGACATCATCAACTATAAACCTCATGTATGTGCCAACTCATCAACTGCTTGTCTCAACCATGACTAGTTTTGGATTAGTCAACAACCCAAACTTGAAATAATCATAACTTTGTACCTGTAATGAATAAATATCTGAAACTGATATACAATGTTCTTCAGTGTGTTTTATGCAATTCCTCCAGGTGTCACTACTTGGAACCTCTCAGAAAATGAGTTATAGCAAAAACAACATACCTTGTTGAATTCTATCTTATTCTAGAGAGAGACCTTGTAGAGCGTGGACCACACAAAATGTTTGTTGAATTGATCTAAAACTGTTAAAAAACATACTACAGCCTATACCCTAACCAAAACATTTGGTATCACTAAATTTGGATCTCTTATGAAGAAGTTATAACATTTGTACCCGAAACACCTTTTTTTGACTAGTTTTAGGACTAGCCACAAACCCTATTTTCCACGGAGTGTAACTCCCAAAATACAATGACCCACAAGATGAATTTTTTACCACAGATACTTGGGTATGTTTTCTCAATGGAATATAAATTTCACGATCTGAATCATTATATAAAAAAGTTTATAGCGAAAATCGTGAGATGACCTGTAAATAACATACCTTAGAAAGCATCATCAAAAGAATTTATCCTCCCTTCAATTCTAGCCCTCTTTTCTTCACCTTCCTTTTGAAATTAGGCTTATATATCCTTGGTTACCTTAGTAACCTATAGATATTCAATATTCTCAAGTTTTCCACACCAAAAATGCTCAAGAAGCTCTCACAAGAAGCTCTCTATCAATACTCCAAAAGATATTCTCACAAGACGCTCTCCATTGATCCACAAAAAGGATGATCTACAAGAGACCATTGCTATCTTATTTATACTTTCATCCTCTAGGTCACTTAACCCATTTTTAGGTCACTTAACCCATTTCTAGGTCACTTAACTTATTTTCCTTATTTTAGGGTTAACCACTTTCCATAATAGAAATTTCTCCAATATTTTATCATTTAAATATTCCTTCTTGATTTTCTCATCTTACTTTACCATTTCTTGATTTTTTTTTCACTTCTCTTTATTATTTAAATAATCCAACTTGAATTTGTCACCTTACTTTATCATTTAAATAATGATTTCTTCTTTTAGGTCACTTAACCTATTTTCCTTATTTTTAGTGTTAACCACTTTCCATAAATAGAATGTTCTCCAATACTTTATCATTTAAATATTCCTTCTTGATTTTGTCACCTTACTTTATCATTTCTTGATTTTGTCACTTCTCTTTATTATTTAAATAATCCACCTTGACTTTGTCACATTACTTTATCATTTAAATAATGATTTATTCTTTTAGGTCACTTTGACTTCTTTGACCTTGGGGGCTTCAAGCCTTCATGTGGGGGTACTTCATCTTCGTAAGGCCATAACTCTCAAACCATGAGGAGTTATGTGACATTCCACATACCACCGAAAATGGCATGAAAAGCACTATCCATCTAGGATAGTTTCACCAACAATTTTCTTGATCTTCATCTCATTATTCCACATACAAGCATGGGTCCTCCAACTATTCTTCTAGGAGAACTCAATCCATAAAGCGTCTTCTCGTGAGGGATTTCACCATAAGGGGACCACTTTGGAGTTCATCCATTTGTGCACCTTATCAATCATGATAAGAAAATAATGAGAGCAAGGGTCCTTCAACCATTCTTCTAGGATAACTCAATCCGCAAAGCGTCCTCCCATGAGGGATTTCACCATAAGGGGATCACTTTGGAGTTCATCCATTTGTGCACCTTATCAATCATGATAAGAAAATAATGAGTCATCTATACATTTTTCCAACAATGCATCATATACCAATGAAGCCGCAATGATCCATCTTCATCATGTATCAATGACAACTCATTGATCCATCTTCATCATATCAATGACAACTCATTGATCCATCTTCATCAAGGAAAATACATATTATATTACATCAATCATCAATCAATCAATCCTTTGACATCAATCAATCACTTGACATCACTCAATCAAACCATTGGCTTCAATGACAACATGATCCAACACCATTTTCATATGGAATATGGTGATTTTTATTTTCCTTTTGGGAATATCAAACCTCCTCGTTCGCGTGATTTATCGGATATTGAATTCCTTTTGGATGAGACTATCCTTGAAGCCATAACTACAGATTGTATACCGTGGGAAGACTTACACTAGGGTTTTTGTTTTGTTCCCTTTTGAGGGATTTTCCAGGTTTACTATCGAAGAGAATATTGGTCAGAGCCTAACAACACACTCTACCTGAACCAGTACCATGCATGAGACGTAAGGTTGTGCGGTGCCTTGTACCATATTGTACATTCCAAGTTTGTTTTTTTCAAGTTTTGTATTCAGTAGCACCTCTTATTTTCTGAATTTTCTATCTATATTGAATTTATTAACTTCTAGATGAGTGGTATTGGCCTTATATGTAGGACCTTGGAGACATTTTTTCTTTGACATTTTCTCATCGTATCAATCCGTTCTGAGAGGTATTGAATTCAAAATTGTCATATAGGTTATATTGTTCCCTACTTACTTTTTTGCATTATCCATTTGCTAGTTCATTTGGCCATAGGATCCCCCACTGAATTTTGACACTAACCTTTCTTGTTGATAAGCGTGTTGTACTTTATGTGGTAGATCCTTACTTCCATGGGAATCCTAGTTAGAGCCTTTTTTTCCATTTTGTGCCCATGTCTAAGTACTTCATAGGAATGGGAGCCATATTTAGTCCCACAATGACTTTGTGTTCAAGCCTCATACTTCTTCTTCATCATTCTTTTGGCATGTACCCATAGGACTCCCCTAGAGCATGGTTTATCATATTTCAAGCTCATTTAAACTATTAAAGTGACATCTAGCGAGAGATTATTTATCCTATTTGTTGGGCCCTTCATTTTTGGATAAGGAGTTGCGCAAGAAGGACTAAAATCCCAGTTTTGGCCTAGTACGAGTTGCGCAAGCTTTAGAAGAAGTTGGACAACAGAGCAAGGAGAAGCAACAAAAATCAGTTGTGAAAAGGACAACGCAACGCCAACAAAGAAAAAGCGGTTGCAATAGAACAAGAAAGGGTGAAAGCCAAATATAGAAGACATGGCTTAGATTATATATAGGGATGAATATAATTGTAAAAGGGTTGGTCGGGTTGGTTGTTTAATCATGATTGTAAAAAGGTTGGTTGGTATCACAAATGTAAGATTTTGGTTATAGTTTTTGTCTACTTCTTAGAAGTCATATTTTGAATCTGTAATGTAATATGTACACCATTTTGGGAGTTAGAGATCCGTGACATGGGTCCAGAGACAAGAATCTATGGCAGAGCACTACTGCATACCTTTGAGGTTGTAATTGAGAAAGATTTGAAGATAATATATGAAAGAGGATCCAAAATTTCAAAATATGTTGTGTCTTTCTTTGTTTATCCTTATGCATTGTATATTTATAGTACTTCTTTACTATTCGTAAGTTCCACATGATGTCTCTACGTTTGAATGATTTTCCGCAACATAAGTAGTTATAGTTCTTGCACATATGAGTTCAAATATGTTCTGTAGTTAGATGTCTTGCGCAAGATCAGGATGGATCTTGAAGGTTCTGTGAACCCACCTAAGAATTATACTTTCCCTTCCCTATCCAGTTGTCTCATCGGTGCTTCAGGTGAGACTTATTCTCTTTGGAGGAGATGAAAATGCCAGCGCTCTAGACTACTTGGTACCTTTTGATGGTAACCTAAGAAGGACCCTAGTTTGATCAAACTTGCGCCAAGAAAATGGTTCTGTTGGCGGGACATGCATTAAAAGGAAAACTGTAGGGAGGATACTTCCACAAATTCATATATATAATATTGTCCAATGGTGGGAAAGAAACTACGACGCCTTCATATGGAAATAAGCGGAGTTGAGAAGAAAATTTGTGGAAGATACCCATGAGGCAGTCTTTTACTCAGAAAGATTGAGCGACCAATACGAGATATTCTAGGTTAAGTTCCTGGAATAAATCTTCCACTTGATAAATAGGCTCTAAGAAGCTCCAAAGTTCCAAGAATGAGTCAAGAGGACCTGTACTTGGGACATAGAAAATATTGCATCACTTCATCGGTTGGATCATCCAGTCACACGAGTGATTGATTTATGGGTCAATACCATGTTAGAAGGATACATTATTGAGTTTGTAGCTGAGAATCACCAATCCTTTTCACATGCAGAGGCATATTTCAAGAAAGACGCAAGGGGAAGATTGTTGAGATAAATCCCCTTGTGGATTAAAGTTTTCTTGATGGAAGAGGGGATGTTGACTATGGCCCCGACTGAGATGGAAATGTAAAATCCCTCGCTTTGGGTAGGGTGAGGTTGGTTTCAATTCATGGCATGAGAGAGGGGAAGGTTTCTTTGATAAGTGGGAAAACAACAAGAAATGGACTCAAGAGACAAGGAAGCCTTGAAAATAGCTACCATAGTTGAGAAGTGGTGGCATGTCAAGATCAAGAAAGAAGCAAGACAATCCAAAAAGTTGCAAAAGAAGTCGGACCAGGAGAAGTAGAGGAAAGACAGATGAAAGAGTTGCATAATATGAGAAGACATGAAAGACTGGCCAGTAAAATATTAAATGAGAGACAAACGCAAAGAGAAAGAAGTCCCTAGGAGGGTGGACAAGAAGGATAAGGTGTAGAAGCAAGAGAGAAGGAAGCCGACATGATTCTTGAAGAGGAAAGGGAAGATTTAGCCTTGATGATAGGAAATATCAGGAATCATGTTGAAGAGATTTCTCCAGAGGAAGAAAACGAGACCCCCCAGATCAAATAAAACTACCCTGAATCCAGTCGCGTCTGCCTCGAATCGCCCATACCCCAAGTGTATTCTATACAAGTGGTAAGTTTGATACTACCCTCTTATGCTAGTTTTGTTCTAGTAAAATTAGTTAGTCAGTCACAACCAGGAAGTCTGAGTACATGGAGGATATTGGGATCCCCTGCTAGATCGCAAGAAGGACCGTTAGGTTTCATTTTGATAGGAGCACCAATATTAGCAATGGTATTCACATAGGAAGATCGATTTATCGATACTTATAATTATAGGGTAAGGGAGATGAAGATGTTGAGTAGCACTGGTTCTTGTGCGAAGCAATCTGGAGATCTAGAGGGACTCCGAATGAGAAAAAGTTGGTTGAGTTCCAGACTACCTTGAGAGGTCATGCTCGCAAGTGGTACATGAATATTATTGAGCTAGGAGTGCCATGAATGCAGGGTCAAGTGTTCACACTTGGCCAGGTACAAACAAGGCTCATAGAGGAGTTTAAGTTACCTCAGTCAAAACAACAAGCTCTGTCTGGTGTGATATCCAACAAAGGGAAGGTGAATCAGCCTGGGAATACAACCAGAAGTTTAAAGATTCTATAGGGAGGTTAGCACATCCAATCCATGAGGAAAATCAAAGAGAATGATATATTCAGGGATTTCTACCTGTGACACAGATTCCTCTAACGCAACAATGGATATCCACTTTGATAGACGCCTTGGAACAATCGATGAAGACTGAATCCATGGAGGGATATCCTGGGAGCCAGAGAGTGACCAGACCCCCAACAGATGCAAATTTGGTGTAGCTACAAGGACAAATATCAGTGCTTATAGAAAATATTCAATAACTGACGATACCTAGACTAGGACGACCGCAAGTTTGGTGCACTAGATGTTATACATAAGAAAACATAGTGAATGAATGTCCATGAATGAGGGGAATGGTACCTCCTCAGAATCTGATGGGACCCTCGCCAGGACCCATAGGAGGAGTTGTGAAAGTGACTGAGAATTTACCATTCCATAACCCTACTCCATATCATGCTTTTCCATGGAGCCAAGTAGAACCAACAGTTGAGTATTGTGAGATTTTTCGAATCCATGGGCATGGGCTGAGACAATGCCCCATTATGAAGAAATATTCGACAATACCAAATACAATACACTGTGAGTTCTGTGCATCTACCACACATACCACCAATCAATGTAGAATGTGGATGTGCTTGCAGACAGGTTGGACCGAACAACATTCAGGGTGAATGAAAACCCTCAAGGACTGGGAAGAGGTCAAGGAGGTGGAGTCGGATGAGGAAGAATCGAGGGAAGAGGGCCAAGAATATGTTATAACTGTGATGAGAAAGGCCATATGGCTAGAGACTATCCTCATCTGAGGCGACCATGGTGCTATCACTGCAGAACCAATGGGCACACAACTAAAGACTGCCCAGAACTAATTGAAAAATGGTAAGATCGAGTACGCCAATGAGGAACTAACCTCATTAGTTTATAAATCAATAGAGTTAGTAAAGGACAATTCCCAACCTCAATATCGTTACTTGAGGAGGATAAAAAACAAGAACTGATGCTGATACTCTATCTCATATCCAGAAAGAAGAACCTAAATAAGACAGGTATGACCCCCTAAAACATAAGATGTTCTTTTAAAATTCCATAGAAGTATTTCAGAATATCCCTAACACTGATATGCAAGAGAAACCCCCACAACCTATTGTTTACCCTAATATTTCGCAAGTCCCTGCTTCACCCCCTGCACCCATAAACCCTGTAATCACACCGAGACAACCTGAGCAACCTCAAAATGTAGTTGACCTTTGGTTTCAATTATTCTCTAATATTCTCAGGAATGACCAATTAACAAAGAAGTTTTGCAATGTGCTATACCTATTTCTAGGAAATTAAGAACCCACAGAAGAAGGAATAAGGAATAATCTTCTTGAGAAGAATGCTCATAGGGTGCAGAGAAGGAAAGTACGAACTGTAAAAGAATTCATACTAGTAGCCCAGTTAGATGAATTTGAGATAAAGGATTTCATGTTGGATCTAGTATCCGATGTGAACATTCTTCCTAAAAAGACTTGGGAAGCTTTAGGAAAACCCCAGTTGACATATTCCCCAATCCAGATAAGGATGGCCAACCAATATTTCATTCTCCCAATAGCAAGACTTGAGAATGTGGGAATAGATGTTGTGGGAGTGAAGACAATAGATGAATTTGAAGTGATTGAGATCATGGGGGATAATGACCCTTACCCTGCACTACTTGGAATTTATTGGGCCTATGAAAACTATGTTGTGTTCGACCTAAAGAAAGACACCATGACATTTTAGGCATAAGGGATCAAGGTCGTTCAACCCTTGGTTCCATATGTAGGCCCCATATATACAGATCCAACATATAATAATATGGAGGGAGAAGACTTGGATAAGTTATAAAATGTAACAATTGAACAAGAGACAATTATATAAATCTTATTGTTGATGGTTTGGTAAGTTGGAGGATTATACAGTTAGTAGACAAAGATTCAGAATTGGCATTTGACAGTTGGCATCAAGTCTCATACGAAAGATTCTCAAGGAGATGTACAACTGTCAAGGAAACCAGATGGGTTGGGACCGAGGTCAGAGAACACCCAGTATATGATGCCGCCTCAGGACCTGACATTTTTCTGCTCAACATGGAAGAAAAGGTAGTGGAGGTTCAAATGATCTTAGTACTAGATTTATCCCTCTAGGATACCCCTGCTAGATGGTGGGCCAATCATAGAGACTTACTCAAAAATTGGGACAATGTGAAGAAAGCTATCAAATATAGGTTTCAATATAAGGAGCAGTTGGAATCAGAGCTGCAGACAGATTTCAAAGCTGCGCAACTGTTCAATGGTGAATCTGACCCTAAATCACATATTGAATAGTGTGTGACACAGTGGAAAGTTGCGGAAATACCACCTCGCTTCTGGGTTCAAGTATTCCCCCACTCGCTAGGTGCAATCCCAAATTATTGGTTCATACATGAAGAAACCAGAAGACAGTCCAGTGACTGGAAGACACTGGCAGATCACTTTTTCAAGGACTTCTCGTTTACAAGTAAGTACCATGAGCTTGAAGTACTCCTGCAAAAGATTAAAAAATTTCTTTTTCCAGACAATAGTAATAAAAAATCAAACCTAGTGGTGTATGCAAAACATAGTCGATAACTTCAGAATAATCTTCACCTAACCTTAGACAAGAAGCCTATAAAATTATATAAGATTAGTAGGGATTTAGAAAGTCCGTATGATTTAGAGGAATTAAGAAGCCTAGCCATTAAAGAGATAGAAGGGAACAGATAAATCCAAAACATCATACCCAGTCAAACTCATAGTTCCTATAATCACCCATTAAAGTTGCACAAATTCAATATAGGGACCATAGATCAACCTAAGACATCTATGGTGGGAGATCACTAGGATGAGAAAAATAGTCAAGAAATAAAGAGTTTGTTGCAGGAATATGAGGATTTGTTCCCAAAGACCTTTTCAGAGTTAAAGAGGATCAAAGGAGTTATGGGAGAAATGAAAATCAAATTAAAACTAGGATCAAATCCTGTGAGGCATCAACCATACCGCATCAACCCTAGAGTAAAAGATAAGGATCTACTTGAGGTTCAGAAGGAACCAAAGTCAACCTCCAGGCATAGTGCAACATCCACGCAGGATTAGATGGAGTTGGTTCTCCAGAACCCTCAACAGTGCGCAGAGTTGCTGCAACTCTGTGTGGACAGAACAGAGGTTCTGACACTTCTACCATCAGCGTTGAGGTTGAGGCTGGTTCCAGGACCATCCATGGGGGAGGAGGAAGTGGAGACTCCTTCAGAACACTCAACAACTAGTGGAATTCCATTGCAGACTCGAGCACCCAAGGAAGCAACACCATCTTTCGTTGACCTTGCATAGTGGCCAACAACACAATTGGTTGGGATGATCAGAGCATCAACTGATCAACTAGAGAAGATGCTCCAACAGGCCAAGAGGTTTGTTGGGGTCGTAAGGGAGGAAGCATTCCTTGCACAAGAATCTAGAAAATAATAGGAACAAGCCAAGGTCAAGGTCGAGGACAGACTAGAAATAGTCAAAGAAAGGCTTGTTGAAGCCTGGACGGAGATTTAGAAGGTCGCACCCCAACTGCCAAAAGAAAGGGATGAAGGAGAACTGGAGCATAAAATTGAGCTTCTTCAAGGAGAATGGTCACAATTGGCCATTCATGCTAAGAATCTGGAAGTATAGTTGCGACAGACTCAGCAAAAAGCAGAGGAGTAACCTCAGAAGCTGAAAGAGAAGATGGAGAAGATAGTTTTGGAAGGCAACAATTCTTGAGTAGCACTACATAAGCGCACAGTTGAGTGCACAAATATTTTCAGGGAAGTCAACGATTGGATGGGCATCATCGCTATATGCAACCAGACCTTAGAGGATGTGCACACCAGAATCCAAGTGTTGAATGAAGAATTTGCGACCACGATGGACCCGCTAGAGAAACAACACAAGTTCTGTTAAGAACCAAATATCAATATAGCATAGAAAAAACTCAGAATAAGTACTCAACACCTTGAAAAAGAGATAATTTCAGATAATAAGCCTCTTTGAGGGGGAAAACTCCTTTTACCCCACATAAATGTTCAAGTACAAGATGATTCCAAATGAAAATGTCTCCTTGGTATATATAGGAGACTAGGAGGTATAATTACAA
>ML800369.1:54599-83293 GCA_009831015.1 Picea engelmannii | reverse complement strand
CCTTGAAATTCATTATATTGAATATCCCTTCCCATTTCCCCATTTGACTCAATCTGCATACGAGGAGTCCCTCATAGATAGCCAAATAAATGAGTTGAGTAAGGAGGAGAAGGAAAATAGTGGTCCCAGAAAATACAACCTCCGGTCTAAGAAGAAAGAAGGGAAACATGAAAAACCTGATCAACCTGCCAGAGCAGAGAAGCCTACTAAAGATGTAGTAAACAACAGAAAAGAAAAGAAAACTCAAAATCCCTCACCAATAGCCAAAGAACCTGTCCCATAGGTGAGAGAAATTCTGAAGCCCCCTTCCTCCTTTAGTTTTGAGCATGAAATCCAAAATATCAGGATCCCCGTACCCCTTTCAGAGCTGGTCAAGCACTAAAATTTCAAAAAATCCCTCTCTAAGTGGTTGTAGCTTGAGCCATCCTACCATTCCATAGACTCAGTAAACCTTCAAGATGAAAAACTAGCAGTCATCCTAGGTCCTATGGTAGAAGATAGAGATGATTCATCCCCTCCTTTCTACACATCCTTGAACATACATGATAAGGTGTTGCATAATTGTTTGATGAATTCAGGGTCATCTCATAATCTCATGCCCAAGACTGTCATGGAAGAACTCGGACTAGAAATCACGAAATATTATCATGATTTGTATTCTTTTGATTGAAGGAGAGTGCAATGTCTTGGGGTTATCAAAGATCTAGTCGTGACCTTGTTTCAGCTGCCCATGAAAAGTGTGGTCATAGATATCATGGTGGTTGATGTTCCTCCCAACTTCGGCATGCTTTTGTCAAGATCTTGTATAAAAATACTAGGGGAAACTTTGAAAATGGACATCACATATGCTACCATCCCTGTGTTTGGGTGGGAGCATAGAAGACTATACAGAGAAGCCCAGTTGGCCTACATTATCAGTGATGAAGCAGACCCCAAAAACCACCCTATATTTTCCCCCAATATATATTTGGGATCTAGTTTGTTACAACTCACTGATACTCCTAAGGCTCCTCTTGAAATCAGAAATCAACCCATCTCTTTTAGTGAAATACCTCCTCCAACTACTTCTCTGTGAAGATATTTTTTAACAGAGCCTCTTCTAGGGAGAGTGCTGGTGTCGAAGTGGTTTATGTGTCACCATGTCAAGAAAACCTATCCCTGTCATACAAGTTAGAGTTTGAAGCTACCAACAATGTAGCAGAATATGAGGCTCTTGTTCTGGGTTTGAGGGTTGTGAAAGATATGGGGATTGAAGAGCTAGCAGTATTTGGGGATGCTGAACTAATTGTTCATCAAGTAAAAAATGGTTATCAAGCCAAGAATCCTAGGCTTAATACTTATAGGAATGAGGTGTGGTACCTAATTGAAAATTTATTCTCGGCCTTCAACATTATATTTGTTCCAAGAGAGGAAAATACTATGGCTGATTCTTTGGCCACCTCAACGAGCCAGTTCAAGATACCATAGCCACCTAAGCTCATGCATGATGTTGAGATTAGATATAGGCCTTTTGTACCTGATAATATCAAGCATTGTAAAGTATTCAAGGATGATATTGAGATCAAAAGATTTCTTGAGTCAGTTGACGAGTTATCTTCATTACACATTGATCAGGATCATGATTTCGAAGGTGACCCTCCCCTTGAATTATTTTTGAATAAAATTGCTAATCACCATATTGTCCAGCTACCAAGCAACCACATCCCAAAGGGACTAGTTCCTTTGGAAATATTGTTCGATGGGAATGATGTGGTAGTGAAGCTTAAGGTCCAGACTGAGAATGTTGATGTAGCTAAGTGCAACATCGGTACAGAGGAGGATCCAAAGTTTTTCAAGTTGTCAAGAAACATGTCAAGAGAGCAGAGAGTCGAGTATACTGAGCTATTAAAAGAATCTGTCGATATGTTTTCCTAGACTTATGAAGACCTTAGAACATATTATACCAACATAATCGAGCATAAGATCTTGTTGAAAGAGGAGGCCAAACCATTTAGGAAGAGATTAAGAAAAATAAATCCTATGTTTATACTTATCATGGAGAGGGAGGTGAAGAAATTTTTGGACGCCCAAATCATTGTCCCGTTGTGATATTATGAATGGGTGACCAACCTGGTCCCGGTGAGGAAAAAGAACAGAGAATTCAGACTCTGTGTCGATTTCAGGAACCTGAATAGAAACTCCAAGAAGGACAATTACCCTTTGCCAAAGATGGAACACATATTGAAAAGGGTGGTAGGCGCATCTAGGATTTCCATGATTGATGGATTTTCTGGCTACAATCATATTTTTGTCCTGCCTAAAGATAGAGAAAAGACAACCTTCACCACTCCATGGGGCACATTCATGTATGCCAAAATGCCTTTCGGATTGATGAATGTAGGAGAGAACTTCCAGTGAGCCATGGATATCTCCTTCATTGAAGAAAGGGATAAATTTGTGGTCATATATCTGGATGACATAACAGTCTTCTCTATATCTGATGAAGAACATTGTTGTCATCTGAGAAAAGTCTTCCTGAAATGCAGAAGGTTTGGGCTCTCCTTAAATCCCAAGAAATTTTTGTTTACCATGAAGGAGGGAAGGTTATTGGGGCATATAGTATCTATTGAAGGAGTAAGAATTGATCCCAGTAAGGTGGAAGCAATCCAAACCTTGTTACTCCCGAGGTCCAAGAAGGCGGTTCAATCTTTCTTGGGGAAAGTTAATTTCCTGAGAAGGTTTGTTTCCGATTTTGCTGAATTGGTGAAGCATATCACAACCATGCTCAGGAAGGGGAATGAAGTAAAATGGGTTGTCAGACCCAGAGAATCATTTGTCCGAATCAAAAAATCATAGACTGAAGCACCCGTGCTTATCAATCCTGGTTACTCCAAGGATTTTCTGATCTTTTCTTTTTCTTCTTTTGATACAGTGGTCGATGTTCTACTGCAGAAAAATGTTGAATGGATTGAGTAGCCTATTTCCTTTGTCATTAGGGAACTAAGGGATGCTGAGATAAAATATGACATCATGGAGAAACAGGCTTATGCCTTGGTGAAAGCTCTCAAAGATTTCAGAGTCTATGTTTTGCATTCAAAGATCATCTCCTATGTTCCTTCAGCCACTGTGAAGGATATTCTCATTCAACCTAACATAGATGGGAGAAGGAGAAAATGGATTGTCAGGATCCTTGAATTTGATCTAGAGATCAAGCCCACAAAATTGATCAAAGGTCAAGGTTTAGCCAAGTTGTTGGCTAAATATAATTGTGAAGATTTGGGGGTTAACTTCATCAACATTTCTTAGAAAATCAGTAGGCTAGGTTGTCTGATAGCAGTCCTCAAGACAATTTTCTACTAGCAGAATGCACCTGATACAAAGATATTATATTTTTTCTGTAAGAGTTAAGGCCCCCCAATGGCATGCAAAGGAACAAGGTGAGAGATTTAAAGATCAAAGAAATTAAATACTTCCTTGTTCATAAAAAATTATATTGGAAAGATCCCCTGGGGGTACTTCTGAGGTGTTTAGACCCACATGAAGCACAAAGGATTATGTCAGACTTTCATGACAGTTTGTGTGGGGGGACTCACTTCTGGAGAACGACAACCCATAAGGTTCTCAGGGCTGGTTATTTCTGGCCTACTTTGTTCACGGATGTTTTCACAAAAGTCAGAGCCCGTGCTAAATGTCAGAAATTCTCAGGAAAGTAGCAGCTAAAGCCCCTGCCATTGAAACCTGTGGTTGCTTCAGAACCCTTCCAGTAGCGGGGCCTATAATTCATTGGGGAAATTCATCCTTCATCCATTGGTCAGCATAGATGGATCATGATTGCCACAGATTACTTTACCAAGTGGATAGAAGCTATTCCCACAAAGAGTGCTTCTCAGAGAGTGATAATCGGTTTCTTGGAGGATATCATAGCAAGATTCAACTGCTCGAGTAGAATCATCATAGAAAACACAACACCCTTCAAAGAAAAACCATTAATCCTATTCTGCGAGCAATTTGGAATCAAGCTAATTCACTCTACCCCATACTACCCTCAAGGCAATGGACTAGCAGAATCCTCTAACAAAAGCCTCATCAAAATCATTAAAATACTATTAGAGGATAACAAGAAAGTGTGGGATTCAAATATCAAGTTTTCTTTTTGGGATGATAGAGTGACAACGAAAATATCTCTCAGCGTCTCTCCATTCCAGCTTGTGTATGGAACTGAAGCAGTTTTTCCCTCTCAACTGGCCTTGACCGTGGATAAATTCTTTCAAGATCACCAAGGTGAGACCAATGATATGATTAGAAGAATTCATCTGCTGGTAGAAGTGAAATAGACTAGAGAGTAGGTAATGGATAGAACACATGACTGTCAACAGAAAATCAAGAAAGCATTTGATAGGGAGAGCAGAAAAGATGATTTCCAGATGGGAGATCTAGTGCTCAAATGGGATGCCCCCAGGTAGGACAAGGGAAAGCATGGTAAATTTGAAGCCCTTTGAATCGGACCCTTCAATATTTATGAGGCATTTCCCAATAATACTTACAGGTTGCAGAGTCTAGAGGGTGATGAATTTTTTGTTGGCCCTGTAAATAGGCACTTCCTGAAAAGGTTTTTTGTTTAAAGCCACAATCGGTGTCCCGCCACTGTAAATACCATCTCTGTTTTATGTTTATTTTGTTTAGTTTTAATAGGAGACTCCATAACCCAAAGAAAGGCACTAGAGTTGCATGTTCTTGGCAGCTCGCAGGAAGCATGTCATCCCCCATGGAACCTAATGTTAGCACATAAACCTGTCACGATTTGTGAGTTGTGTTTTCCACCTAAGTCTATAATTTTTGCTTGTTTTTCCTCTTTTGTATAGCAATTGTAAATTATCCTCTCGGCTTATATTTTTCTGTTGTTGGTCTTCACCCGTTCGATATACTTCTTTTCTTTAGCATATCACCTAAGAAATATCGGCCTTAAGTCTTTATGTTTTTCCTAAGCCAATCGCGTCTCTCGTTGCCTTTGTTGTCGATCCTTTTGTTTTCCCAAGTCCTCTGTCAGTATTCCCAGTAGCCATTCACTGGCCACAGTCGTTAGCACCAAGAATAGAACTTGAAGCTTTTAGTATGGATTCAAATCAAGCGAGTGAGCAAGATCACCCTTCAATGGAAAATATCCTTCAAGCTAATTAGATGGACGACCATCGGTTGATCGGGACCATACAGTTGCATGAGGAATAGCATTAGGAAGAGTCGAGAAATTGTGATGCCATCTTAGCCATTTGTATCAGAAAGACATGTGGTGCACGACTAGCAGAATCACAATTTCATCAGTCAGAGTGATCAAAGGGAAGAATATTTGGAACTCATGAGATGCGAAATAACGATAAGATCATAGTCGTTGATCAAAATGGAGATATGGACCATTCTATCAAAGGTAAATCTGGGTCGTCCGATCAAAGGATATGTGTGGAACCCGATCTGAGCCTCACGATTTCTTGACTCAGGGTTTTGAGCATGGAGCGCATCATGAATTTGTGATGTGTGAAATTGTGACACGCCTAAGAGTTAGGCCCACGATCGCAGCCCAGAGTCACATAGAAGGTGGGGCCAAGAGAAATATAAACTCCCATTCAATCAACAGGATCGTGATTTCATGGATCGTGTTTCAAAAGTGGAACATGGTGTGAGACCCCCGAAATGTGAAATCACAAAACATTCAGGACTTGGGCCCATGGTCTCAGCACATGATAACATGGGAAGCAAGTCTAGAAAAAGGGGCTAGCACTCATTGCATAGCCAACGTTTCGTATTGTCAGGGAAAAGATCATGGTCGTCCATTTTGAAGGAATTCTGACCGTTGATTAGAGTGGGCCATTTCACAGAAGCAGGCATCGGGACTTTTGAAAGCAAGTGGAGTGAGAACTCATGAAAGATGAAATACAAAAATTTCATAGGGGATGCGTAGGGTTGTGGCTCGAGGTCACGTGGAGTGATGGATAGGAGTTGTGCCAAGAGCCTAAAGCACTTGTTTTGGTTTCATCAAAATATTTGCATGGTTTCAAAATGCTAGGCTTGACTTGGAGGAGTCACAAACATATCCTGGAGCATTCATGGGCATCAGGATCCATCCCAATCCTAATGCAGTTAATTAATGGAAATGGGGGGAGGTAGTTTAAACCTCATTTCACTCCGTAAATGGAAAGCATGGAAAGGCCAGCCGTGGAAGCAAACTGTCAACCCAAGGACCCTCTATCAATGGATTTTCTTGCAAAGCCTATTGGCATAGGGGTAGAACCAAGGTTCACTCCAAGAGAACACCAACAAGCCCTAGATACTAGCCCTTTCGGCAACACCTGCGAAGAAGATGTAGTCTCACCTGAAGAAGCTATGAGGGGGTTGTAGGAAATAAATTTCTACAACCAGGGGAATATCAAGTAGATCTAGTACAACATCAACTCAATATGCATCTAACACTTATCAAGCTAGATCTATCCTACACAGCTATATATATGATCTAACACAGCAATGCAAATAACAATATAACAACGACAAAGATCAAAACATCAATCACACACACAACAAGAGATGTACGTGGTTCACCCTCTCTCTAGGGATACATCCACATAATTGTGCTTATGATATATTAAGGTAAATATTATAGTTCTTGTCTGTGCTCTCAGCCAGTAGATATTCTTTCTTCTCTCTCTTCCTCTCCCCTTCCTGCACACCCAACTGCAGGAATTGATCTTCGCACCCAACTAAAGATCTTACAATACCAGAAGGCTCTCCACTCAGCTCCTCTTCCTCTCAATACAATGATCTCTCACACAACTATATGACTATATCAACAACAACATCATAACAACATGTAACCCCTGACCCAGGTCCTCTTGGCCTTTATTTATACATTACAATACCTCACCGATAGCCTTAGGTCAAAACCTAGGTGTCAAAACCCTAGCTATCTAAAACCCTAGGTCAAATTGACCCTCTTTTCCTAGGCTTCGTCGACCTATCTTTCCTTTCTTCCTGCATGGTGATCCAAAGCATCCAATGATATCTTTTTCCACTTGCTGAGTTGTCCTCGATCCATATTCCTTGCTTTCCTATCATCCTTGGTCTTCTCGTCCAATGACTTGGTTTTTCGTACTTCACTCCACATTTTCTGCTCTTTGGCTCACTTCGACCTAGTAACAGTTATTGTGTCCTCCACGAAGCTCACTTTTTACCTTTTATTCTTTGTACTTTGTTTCCTTTCATAACCAAGGGCCAACAGGCCCCCAACACTCACATGTGACTTGTCCCGAGGCACTTCGGGTCTGATTCCTCTGTGTTACTTCACCTTTGGACTGTGTAGTGTAACTTGTTCATTATGCTCTATCCATCCCTTCTTCCCTTGTGCAAACTGTCTTTTCTGTGTCTGGTACCCAATTTCAACTGCACCTGGTACCTGGACCCTTTTTCTCATGCTTCTACGAAGAGATGTGAGGCAGATGGTTGTCATAGTACAACTTCAGTCGACTCTCATTCACCAATCCTTCCCTCCACTCTCCATTCAATTTCTTCAACTACGCATCTCCTGCTTCTATCATGTAGGTGATCTCGTATGGCCCAAGCCAATGCATTATGAACTTCCCTGGGTGTTTTATAACCTTGTTGTCGTACAACAATACTAAGTCACCTTGCTTGAATGCCTTCTTCTTGATGTGCCTATCATGATATGCCTTCTCTCATTCCTTCTGAACCTGTTGATGGAATATTGCAATGAATCAGTCTTCTTCCAATTCAACCAACTGTAGAAGTCTCTCATGAACAACGCTAGTATCATCCATGTCTGTAAATGCAACAATCCTTAAACTTGGCACCAAGTATTCCATCGGGACAACAACTTCAAGGCCATAAACCAACTTGAAGGGGGTCTGCATTGTGAATTTCTTGCAAGTGGTTCTATAAGCCCAGAGTACTATTGGTACTCTTAAATCCCAGTCATCCCTATTCACATTGCAAATTTTCATCAGTGTTGTTTCCAATATCTTGTTGAATGCTTCAACTGTCCCATTTTCTTGTGGATGGTAAGGCGTACTCTTCTGATGGTGGAATACAAATTCTTCAGTCAAGGCTTCAGTTGTATTATTGATGAATTGTGTGCCTTGATCACTCATAAGGATTTTGGGGCATCCAAACCTGGTTATTATGTCATCAAATATAAATTGCGTAGCTGTAGTTTCACTATAGTCCTTGAATTCTCTTGCTTTGGCCCATTTATTCAGGTATTCTATCACAGTGATTATGTACCTTTCTCCTGTGCATTTTCCTGGTGGGTTTATTGGTCCCACGAATTCAATAGCCCACTTTTCAAATGCTTCTAGGGTCATCTTTGGTGCTAATGGAATTTCATCTTTTAGGGATGGTTTTCCAACTCTCTGGCACACATCACAAGATCTAGCATAATCCTTAGCATTTTTGTGTAATGTAGGCCACCAAAGGCCAACTTACAGAACCTTGTGCGGAGCTTCTTTCCCTGCATAATATCCTCATGTGATTCCTTCATGAGCTTCATCAAGGATCAGTGGGTTTTCTTCTTCCACAAAAAATCTTCTTAGTATCTCATCAGGTCCCATTTTGTATAATTGTCTGACGATTAGTGAAAAGTCTACAGCACGCACTACTAACTATTTTTTTGGGGGAATTGTATACGCACTTGGTGCCTTTCCTATTGACAGGAAATGGATGATGTCTACGAAGTGGTCATAAATCTTTCTAATGGGGAGAAGTTGTGCATCTGACAGTGTGTCCTCTAAGATGGTGGGTTCTTCGCCATGTTCCAACCTTGACAAGTGGTCAATACCTTTGTTCATTCTTCCTAGCTTAACTATGATCTCAAAATCATATTCTTAAATAGCAGAAGCCATCTTCATATTCACCCCCCCAACACTGGCTTGTTGAATAGGTACTTCAGTGTGGAGTGGTCTGTGAACATTTTAAAGTGTCTTTCCAATAAGTAGTGGAGGGATTTTTGTAGCGCATACACCATGACCAATCCTTCTCTCTCTGTAGTGGTGTAGTTAATATCAATTGTAGATAACTTCCTTCTAGCAAAATATAATGGATGGTCGATCTACCCTTATCTAGGTTGTGCCAATACTGCTCCTAGTTCAATAGAAGATGAATCTACATGTAAATGAAACTCCTTGTTCAAATCTGGGAAAACTAGAATGGGCGAAGTGACCATCTTCTTTTTCATTGTGTCGAAGCTCTGTTGGCATTCATCTGTTCGACCAAACTGATAGTCCTTCTTCAACATCTTCTCCTTTGGTGTTTTGATTTGGGCATAGCCTTTAATAAATTTCATGTAATAGCCAGTATGTCCTAGCGCAGTGCGCAATTGTTTGACTGAAGTAGGTGGTGGAAAATCAACTATAATTGCAATCTTTGATGGATCAACTAACAATCCCTGCTTGCATACAATATGGCCTAATAGTACTCCAAATGGTGAGACGAAGATGCACTTATTCAGATTTAAATCAATTTGACATTGCCTTCATTTATCCAACATTAACCTTAGACATTCAATATGGTTTTTCAACAAACTAAACACAATCCAGTCATCAAAATATGCTTCTAAACATTTATGTAAAAAATATTTGAATGCTTTGACCACCACCCTAGAAAAGATAGTTGGGGCATTCTTCAGTCTGAATGGCATTACTGTACATTGGTAGGATCCCCATTCTATGGAAAAGGTGGTATTTTGGTGGTCCTCCTTGGCAATCTGGATTTGATGGTATCCTGAAAAGCTATATGTAAAAGAATATACCTCCTAGCCTCCCACATTGTCTAATACTTCATCAGTGAATGGTGTAGGGAAGGGGTCATGTAGACAGACATCATTCAACTTCCTTAGGTCCACACATATCCTGATTTCTCCCATCCTCTTGTCTTGTACCACCATAGGGCTGATCTATTCCGACTCTTCGACAGGTTCAATAATCCCTTCTTCCAACATTCTGTCGAGCTCAATTTTCACTTTTTCCTTGTATTTTGGGTTTAATCTGTAGGGTATTTTCTTGACTGGATTTTCATATGGATTCAAAGGTATTATCATCTTTCCCATAGGTCCTTTGATTCCCTTCATATCAGTGAAATTGGTTGGAAACAAGTCCTGATATTCATGCAATAACTCTGTAATCTTGTCAATGGTAGTAGCATCCAATTAGTCTCTGACATTGGCAAGCTTCGGTGTCTCCTCTGTCCCAATATTGACCTTTTTTATTTTTATTGGCTACCCAATAAATGGTAGCTCGAATATTGGTCCTTCCACATCTCTTTATCCTTTTGTTTCAGTGATGTTTACCTTTCTAGGATCATCATCATCAGTATTGATGTTGTAGCAACTCTGCAATTTTTGGAGAGGCATGGTTCATTCGTCCTCTTCTTGTTCTATAGGGAGGCTATATGCCTCTTTGAATACCTTCTTTCTCACAATTTGTAATGCTTGGTCTACTGAAGGATATTCAAGTTCAAATAAAAATGTGGTTATAAAATTCTGAATCATACCTTCCCAATCTGTAGTGACGATGCGAAGCTCCGCTTGAAGGTACCAGTTGATAGGGGTCATGTCCAATGTGTTAATGAATCTGTGCACCCATTATTCTCAAGGAATGTCACTCCAGGCCTCTTCACAACTTCACACATGGTCCTTTGGGAAACTTCAACCTGTGTACCTTACTTCACAGCTTACTACCTGTGTTGTGAATCACACTGTAATCAAGGTTCGACATTGTGTCCAGTCTGTAATATTGCCTTATGTGTTCCCCACCATCTTTTTGGTGTGTCTTTCATGGCCTCATCCATTTCCAAAAATCATTGGTGTGTTGGTACACTTGTTTCAAATTCTGATAGGAAGGTTTCTAATGGATTCAAACCATCAAATGTGGGTAAATCATTGATTGTTGTGATGATCCAGTGAACTTCTCTTGTTAATCTAGAACATCTTCTGGTAGACACTTCATACATCTAGTTCTGCTAGTTCTCCAGTGCTTCTTCTAAATATGATGAACATGCATTGTCACTTTGCTAACTCAGGTTCCCATCAATGGTAGGGTTGATGTAATGTTGTTGTTTGGTTGTTAGTTTGTATATGTTTTCTAGTTCATATGTGTGATATTCCTCTCTGATGGGCTCTGTATATCGTTGACCCTCATACGGATTTAAGGGTGCAATGACCCTAAGGCCCTCTCTTTCAAATTTCATATGTCTTTTCTTTAAATCAACAACAGTAGAATTGTCAAAGGCCCAATCAATTCCTAGCAATGCAAGGTAAGGGCAACTATCATCAATAGTTTCAATTACCTCAAAATATGCAAAGGTTCTTACTCCGTCGATGTCCACTGGGACATTCTCTAATCATCCAAATGGGCTAAAATCTTCCTAATTGGCCATGTCAAGCCTGATAGGGGAGTATATTAGCTTGGGTTTCCCTCATCAATGCCCACGTCTGCTTCATCATGACATTAACCTCCGACCCTAAGTCGAGGACCACATAATCTATATCATATTCTTCTATCTGAGCATTCAATTGTAATTCTTTATTTGTCCTCCTCTTCTTTCCAATTTGGTGCACTGCCCCAGTTAGTAAGGGGTCTACCTTCCCTAGCTCATACTATCTAATCAAATTCTGCAACTCTTGTACAATGATTTTATCTTGAATCAACTTAATACAAGTGCATAGAAATTCCATGAATTTGCTTACCTATTTTCCTTCTTTTGGTGAGGCAGAATGATCGAATGCCTGAGGAATTCCGTATTATTTTATTTCCAACCATGTTTTTAATGAGGAACCTTGATCTTCTTTGAACTCTTGCCTTGCTTCATCAAATATTTGTCTTTCTTTCTTCACATAAAAAATATGGGTCTTTTCTGTAGCTTTTCTGATTCCCGAGTCTTTTGCAATATTCTCTTTGGTCACTCTATCCTGCCCTGTACCAACACCTCCTCATGTAATAACAATGACTCTAGGATCAACTACGTGGGGTTCCACCTTGATCAATTGTATTTGTGGGTTCTTCTGAGGTCCTCATCTTTCTTGAAGCTTAGCCAACAACATAGGGAAATATTCTATAACATGCTCAAAATAATTGCAATAACTGCAGGTAGTGCAAGGGTTCTGACAATCCCTTGCTAGATGTCTTGGTTGCACACATTTGTAATAAATTATTTGTCCTCATCCTCAACCCATTCCTCCTCCTCGTCCTCATCCTCTGTATCCACTGCAAGTATTGGAATTTCCTTTTCCTGGATAGTTATACTATGCATTGTTTCCTTCTTGATGCACTTCACCTTGGATCTTGTATATGTCTCTTGATCTTTCATGCATAAGGTCAAAGGCCCTACAATATCTGTCATCATGTATTAGTGACTTACATAAAGTGAAATACAATTTTGTATGATTTTGGACATACTTTTTCATATAATAGCACTCACCGGGGCGATGTCGGTTTCTGCATACTTCGCACCAGAGTAGATTAACTTTCTTCAGGGGGCTCAGTGCTCCCGAGGCCAAGTACTCATGAAAAAGGGAACATTGTTCAATATCATGACCTTCTGATATACATCATACACACCAAATATCTTCTCTTTAGTCCTTCCCCTTGTCCTTCTTCATATCCTTGACTTGCAGAGATAAACTAGTCAGCTGGCTCAAGATCTGGGTCATGCTTGAGCTAGATTCTCCCATAGGTGTTGATTCAAGTTTCATGGCGATCTCTAATGATTCTTCCTGTGAAGAAATCTTTTGTTGCATTAGGGGAACTCTGATATGTGGTAGAAGAGTAGAAATGAACCATTCTTTGTTCTATTCATCTAGGATCTTAAAATTCAGTCTTCCAGTTAGGGTCTTAAATCTCTGATCGAACTCCCAAACAGGTTTGGAGACCTTTTGCTTGATCTCCTTTAGCTATGTAATACATTGTAACTCTGACTTAGGTTTTTTAAAATCTACAATTAGTGCATTATTGATCTCATTCAGTGGTTTAGGCTGTGCAAGTCCTTCGGCAAGCTTCATGTACCAACTTAATGCGTGATCCCTCAGTGTGGTGCTAAACTAGTTTCTTTTAACATCTTCACCAGTAATATGTTTAATGTTCCATACAACCTCGCACAGGAACCAGTGTTGATCAGGATCCTCAGATCCATCTCCTCTAAATATAGGGAGCCTCATCTCATATTCCATGGAGTTGCCTAGATTTCCCATCTGAGTAGATGTTGAACTGCTAGTAATAGTACTCTGTGGATTCTGGGGATTCTGATTGTTCTGATTGCTTAGCATTTCTGAAACAACAGGAGGATTGATATTACTTAATTCAGTTGTCTACACAGTTCCTGATGTTTCTGGCTCGATGAGGTGAAGTTCCTCAGCATCTTCTTCCTCTGTCCTAGTGGGTTCTGAGTGCTCTTCGTCTGTCAGATCTGCCTCTTCTCCACTATAGAAACTCTCTTCCCCGTAGTTTTTCTTAAACAGGTTCTCCAGGTGAACCCCTCTGAATACTATTCCACTGCGTGTATGTCCAGCTTCTATTTCGTTGTCAATGTCTGAATTCCTGAACATCAGCCTGTTCAGATCTAGCCAGTCTACTATGTCCTCAAGATGTGGTTTTCATGCAAGACAATCTTGATTCTTAACTTCAGAAAATGCAAAAATTTCCCTCTAGGTCCTTTGAAAAAGTATCTATTGGCTTGGTTGTATGATTCTACTATGTCAACAACAAATTCGGTGATATACCCTCCAATGGTACTATCAAACCATTGATCTACTTCTCTGGATACAATGTTATCAGCTCTCTTAATCCTCTGGATCAACACCAGCGTCCAAACAACAGGGGGTATAGATCTGATCTCGAACTGTGTGTCAGCTAACCTAGCCAACCACTCAAACAACTCCTGATGGATTCCTCCAAATAAGATCTCATGGATTTCGGTGAAAATGTATCTTTGTAGCCAATCTTCAGTACTCAGCTTAGGTTTTTTGTTTTTGTCTTCAGCGAAGTCCCTCTCTTGATCCTCTATCCACTTTTGAATCTTTGTCTTCTATGGGAACCACCTTGACATTCCCTTACACATATTCCTGTCCTGGCAATGGAACCATTTGTTGGCACAGGGGTAGACCCAAGGTTCACTCCAAGAGTGCACCAACAAGCCCTAGCTACTGGCACTTTCGGCAATAACTGCGAAGCAGATGTAGTCTCACCCGAAGCAGCTATGAGGGGGTTGCAGGACAAAAATGTCTACAACTAGGGGAATATCAAGTGGATCCAGTACAACATCAACTCAATATGCATCTAACACTTATCAAGCTAGATCTATTCTGCACAGCTATATATATGATCTAACACAACAATGCAAATAACAATATAACAACAATAGAGATCAAAACATCAATCACACACACAACAAGAGATGTACATGGTTCACCCTCTCTCTAGTGCTACATACATAGAAATATGCTTATGATATATTAAGGTAAATCTTACAGTTCTTGTCTTCTCTCTCAGCCATCATATCTTCTTTCTTCTCTCTCTTCTTCTCCCCTTCCTGCGCACCCAACTGCAGGAACTGATATTCGCACCCAGTTGAAGATATTACAATACCAGAAGGATCTCCACTCAGCTCTTCTTCCTCTTAATACAATGATCTCTCACACAACTATATGACTATATAAACAAAAACATCATAACAACATGTACCCCCCCAACCCAGGTCCTCTTGGCCTTTATTTATATATTACAATAGCTCACCAATAGCCTTAGTTTGAAACCTAGGTGTCAAAACCCTAATTACCAAAACCCTAGGTCAACTTGACCTGCTTTTCTCGGGCTTCGTCGTCCTATCTTTTCTTTCTTCCTGCACGATGCTCCAAAGAATCCAATGATATTTTTTTCCACTTGTTGAGTTGTCCTTGATCCATCTTCCTTGATTTCCTGTCATCCTTGGTCTTCTTGTCCAACGACTTGCTTTTCCATCTTCGCTCCATCTTTTATACTCTTTTGCTCACTTCGACCCAATAAAAGTTACTGTGTCCTCTGCGAAGTTCTCTTTTTACATTTTCTTATTTTTACTTTGCTTCCTTGCATAACCAAGGTCCAACAAATCCCATACCAATCTGAGATCGTGTTTGACAGAAGAACGCAAGTGCAGTCAGGTAGAGGAAGGCGAAGATGCCTAGCATTGAATGTAATGACTAGAGCATGTTTCTGAAGGGAGCAGTTTCTCTGAGTATATATACTCAGTTTTCATATTTTGTAAAGGTTGAATGGTTGAGCCAGGCCCCCTACTATTGTAATATTTTTATGAAGAACATTGGTTCTATGGTTATGTATTTGTTTTTGAGACGACTTGATTAATCTAAGTCATCTTTCTTACTCCATCTTATTTGCCTCTGATACTGAGAGAGTTCATGTTTGATTGATTCACATGGATTGTTGTAACTGTATTATGATAAATGTTTGATTATAGTACTATTATGATTTCTTTTAGCTTCCTTGAAATTTGAATCCAATATGACCTTGTGTTTAAGTTTTTCCTCCTTAGGCTGCTAGAAAATCTGATGTTCATAGAGGACCTTTACACCTTTCTCACTAAATCTTCCTCCTACTCACCCTTAATCCAAATTACTAACTGAAGTTGATTCAAGGCCTCAATGGTTGGTGCATGCTAGTCCATATTTTTGAGTTAGAACGTTATTATCATTGAGTCCTCTCCATTTGATCACTTAAAACTCATTTACATTTACTGTATAAACTGATGGGTACTGGCCTTACCTTCAATGCAATCTGAAGGTGACTTCTAGTGCTAACATAAAGGAAAGTTTTACATCCTAATTTGTCCATCCTTTAGTAAATCTCTTGACCTTAACAAGTCGACCACCCCAAGAGTTCTATCAAGTCCACATTTAGAATCACTGAAGTTATGTGTCTGATGTTCAAGATACTCTAGTATTTTCACAACATCTTGTCTAAGACCTCAGGATAGTCATTCTTACACTCCTATAATCCTACCCGAGTTTTGAAGATCTTGAATATATTTCTTGAGTCATGAAGCTGTCATATCCAGCTATAGGCATTGATGCCTCCTGAAGATTCATATGACATTGTGTTTGTATATCTTTTGATAATTTTGAGATGTAGATCCACTATGTATTATTTACAGCTATGAATTTTATTGGCATACATATTGTTCATGTATCCATGATTACTATATATAACATGTATTTTCAATGTACTTGAATTGAAGCCATGCTTAGTTTTTCTTGAGCATGGGTATGCCCACCTCGACGATTATTATTATTATTATTTTGCAGATGACACACTCACAAGTACTCATCTCATCTCACTCGACTCGATGTCTTCCCACTTTATCAAAGATGTTGTAATGTATTTCAGCTATTAGTTTATCTTCTGACCTTAGACACTAGGGGGCATCTATTATAGTCCAAAATGCCACAATTATGCATTTTTGACATTGGCCTACTCATTTACACATTTTCCAACCAATTTTGTTGAAGTTCCTCTTAAAAAGCATCTTTTTGTATGGTGTATGTTCCCTGATACACATGCAACACGCGTACATACGCGATTTGAATATCTAACAACTCGTTTGTACTCTCAAAAGTTGCAACAACAAAAAAAAAAATCATGCTTTCTGCCAGAGTTTACGGGATATTTTGGGTTGCATAACTATTTTACCTCATGTATCCCTTTTGAAAACTGAATAACCATCATTTCTCTATATAAAAAGGGCCCTAGGGAGGTCATTTGAATAAATGAAATAAGAGGCAAGTGAACTCTGCCAAAATTTCTCCCTCATTCCAAGCCTTTGCGTCATGTTCTGAGTATCCATCCTCAACATTCCCAATAATTTATCCTCCTTATGCAATCCATCCATTTTCCTCTATTGGCATGTTGGTTGTGAGGATCTCACTTTGGGATTGGTGCACTTAGATTCTAGTTAGAGGAACCCAGGTGAGGTTCGTGGAGCGGTGATAGAAAGATTAAGGTTGTATCTTATCATCTTGTTTTCAATAAAAGAGATTTTTCTTGTCCCAAATCTATGTGTCTTCATGTTTAGGTTTCTAAATTTCTTTCATGAATATTTAGGCCTTTAAATGATCTTGGTGATTATGCATATGTTGTTGTATATTGTTCTCTGAAGTTTTTTCAGGCCAATATTGGGAGGAGGCCTGTAATCCAGGAGCGAACAATGAGAGGAAAGGATCTACTACAAATGAAAGGACTTAAGGTGCATACCTTGATTTTCCCTCCCTTTCCTTAATTGTCATTAGGTCTTGTTAGATTTGGGTGGAATTGGAGTAATTGTTTCTTTTAAGGTGTCATTTCTCAGCCTAATCACTAGACCCTGATTAGGTAGATTTTTTCCCAAAGAAACATGGATTCCATTCCTTCACCAATTATCGAGCCGGTTAGTCCCACGATTGTAGAAGAGAAGAATATGGCGAAAGAGGAAATGGATGTCGACATGCAGGGAAAAAAACAGAACCCTAGCACATAGGAGAACTCTGCGCAACAAATGGAATTAGGCATAGAACAACCAGAGGTAGAGCCGAATGAAGAATATGATGAACAAATAGAGTCTGATGAAGTACAACACTATGTAGCAGAGCCAACACAGAATTCATAGGAATAAGTACAGGTGGAGGATATCACAGACCAATAAAACTCAGAAACAGAAGAATATGAGGATGAGAACCAAGAAGCAAGGCCATTAGTAGGAAAGAAAAAAACTAGGGAAAAACACGTCATGCCAGGAACACTAAGCAAACATAAATAATTAACACTGTCACTCCCCCAAATACCTAAATGAGTCAAATTAGTTGGTGACATGTTAGGATCTGTTAACAAAATGAAGTATGTTGATCATGATGTGGAAAACACAGGGAATTTCCTTGAGTTTGCGCAACAATTTTACATGGAGAGTAGAGGAGAGGATCCATCAGGGGATCCCATTTTGCAGCCAGAACAGTGGATTGCAGTACTTTATAACACAAGGATCATGAACCTACTAGAAATTCCTCACTTTGGGAGAGGAAAATATGTAAATGCTTGTGTCAAGCATCTACTGGCACTATTACATGGAAGCATCTTATGTATGGAGAGGCATGTCTCCATAGATGTAGACTTAATTGAAAAAATTACAGGTTTACCAATAGATGACGCAAAACCAGAACAACACATGGATGATAAAACCAAAGAAAAAGATTTGGAATATGAGATCAAGAGAAAATATGGGACTAAAAGAGGTTCCAAAGGAATGGTTATCAGATAGATAAATTACCTAGCAACAAAGTTCGTGAAAAACTTGATGGCATGTAAAATTTTGAGGAAATGTCGCAAGGAGGAAGCCCCTACAGGAAAAATAACAACAGTCGTGTAGAGCGCAAAGGGGATTCTACTCAGCTGGGATACTTACCTACTAAATTTATTTTTGGAGGATTGTAAGGATGCATAGGATTTAGGTACAAAGTTTCATTATTCATGGTTAATTATATGGATAGAATTGGTTGGTTGGGGAGAACCAAAATTCGGTGCATTTTACCAAAGGTTAAGGAAGTGTTGTGCATCCAAATATTTCCATAGGTAGTGAGGGAGAACGAAGGAATAACATATTTTAAGGCTTCCAGACATAACATATGGATCCAATATAAAAGGGATCCTAATAAGGAGTGGCTAGATATTATGTCACGGGAGAAGAAGTGAAGTGGGCCATGAAATATTGGCCTGAAGAATGGAAGGTGCAAGTGATCCAAAAGAAGGTATCAAAAAATAAATAGAAAGTAGAGGCTAGCCCTTCAATATAGTCAACTAGCCCAGCATCCAATACAAGAAAGGCAATAGAGCACGCAAAGGAAACAACGGGTAGTACAAGCATTAGAAATCCAAGGTAGAAAAACACTATCCCCAAGGATTCAGTGCAGGAAAAGGAGCATGCAGGGAACCAAATGGAGGAGTAAAAAATGATACAAATATTCCTATTCCATAGGAAACAGAAGGCGAAAATATCCCAAACATGGAGATACTATTTTCAACTGCATGTATAGACACTATGTCAATCAAAAGGACAATCTTGCAAATAGGAGGACAACGAAAGAAAACTAAGGCACACAAGCAAGTTCCTCAACTCACACTGATAGAGGATGATTTTGAGTTAGTTGTAGAGAAAGTATAGGACCACACGACAGAGGCATGGTATGATGTTAAGAAGAAAAGGGAGGAGATAGTTAAGAAACTAATAGAGGTTAAGGATGCACTGGAGAAATTGCAACTCACTACAGTGCAGTAAAAAGAACAAGCACAACAACTAAATTCTCAGGAGAGAACAGTTCCAAAACATGAGATAGTAAAAATCATAGCCATGGGGAGTGAACATTTTCATATCACCCAAGAAATGTTTCAAGTGTATGAAATTACAACACAACAACCATTGAAATACATAGATCATTTGGACTTGGAACTACCCAAGGTTCGAACAAAGGTGTTGTACAAACTTCAAATAAGTGTCACGCAGGAAATTCAGTTGAGGGCTCGTGTAGGTGTGAAAATTTTACAATTGGCCAATGAAGTAAGTAACACACTGAAGATGAAAATTAACTAGGTTCATTTCGAGAGGGATGAATCAAAGAAATGCACTGGCAGAATCAAGCAGCAGGTGGAAGAAGTGTTCAAAACTATTCCTGACAATGTGTAAGAAGGGAACATACCAACAGAGGAGAAAATTGAGAAGATAGCGTAGGTTATGGAGCCTTACAGGAGCTACATTACAGAGTTGACAAAACTCCTATCACCTAGCACTCTACCAAATTTAATAACACAGAGGGAGCAAGAGGCTAGGTCATACATAGAGAATTGCACAGATCATCAAGGAAATCACAGAGTTGTATAATAAGAGTGTGCATTTATGGACGAATATTCAAGAGGATGACAAACTACAAGAGTTATACCAAAATGAAGAAGGTGTAAATAATTCACTACAAGAACTCAAGAAAAATAATAAAATGATGACAATCTCGGATAGATTGAGGAGTACACAAGAAATGAAGAATTTGTAGGCAGAGTTGAAGAATATACAAGCAAAAAGAATTCATGGCAGGCATAGTTGGAACCTCTTCAGGAAGGCCCAGAGAAAATGCCTACAGATATTGATGCGACTAAGGGTCATATTGAACAAGTTAGCCTGGAGAGTGGAGAACTATTGAAGGATCATATTACAACACAAATTGTAGAGACTGTTGTAGAAAAGAGCGCACAAGAAAAATATCAAGTTGAATAAATTTCAAGAAGGTTCTAGGAGGTAGAGAGGTCAGTTCATATGGCACACACTACCTGAGTGGCTCGGGACGAGCCAAAGGTGAGTGTTGGGGGCCTGTTGGTGCATGCCATTTTGGGGAAAATTACAATAATTAATGAAGGAATTTAGAAAATGGACTAGAACAGAATCATGTGCTGAAAAACAAGGAAAATCAGTGCCAAGAAAGCAAGAAAGTCAAAGGAAGGAAGATGGACATGAATCGACGAGGAAAATGGTTGGATTTTGGACCATTCGTGCTCAGGGAGTTATAATGTAGACAAACCTAATCCACTTAGGGTTATTAGGTTAGGTTTTTCATCATTGTAACATGTAATTTAACCCTTTTTGTAATACAAATATGTGTGGTGAGATATGAGGAGATCTAGTTACGATTATTGTTAGTTGTTGAGATGATATTGAGATGATATTAGAGTCAGTTTTGGAGACAGAGAGATGTATTGTAATCGAGGGTAACATCACAAATTTTGGAGCTTAGTGCAATCTTGTCAGCCTCATATGTAATGCACATAGTGTAATAATTTGATGAAGAATAATAAAAGAGCGAAGAAAGCTAAATCTTTATGGACGTAGCCCCGGGAGGGTGAACCATGGTAAAACTTGGCTCTCTTTGTGGAATGTTTTCTTTATTTCTTGTTTAGTTATGTTGAATGGATGAATATGTTAGAGTTAAAACAAAGCACACACTAGAATATTCATGATATTTACTGCATAATGAACTTTAACGAATGTAACTGATCACTGAATGGTAGATCTGAATATAATGTTGCATTAGAATGATAGACATAAAGTATGTTGAGGTAGAAAGAGTTTTTGTCATTCCTACAGTATCCTCCCTTCCACGATTGTAGACATCAAGTTCCTACATTGACCCATAAACCATCTCAGGTGAGAATGCATTGTGCACTCTGTGCATAGTGTTTCCTTCTGGTCTCCAGAAGGGACGATGGTTTGTATGGTTTTTTTGGAAACCTAAAGTAGAATCCAGGTCACCCCAAACATACAACACATACCATCATAGGAAATGGCATCTATCCTTACCAAATTCCCTATGGGATGTCAAAGTGACACCTAAGGCATCCCTGGGGACTTCTCCTTTGTTTTTGGTAAATTGGTAGGAAACTATTTTACCTACACACGTTCTTACCTTCCCTGTGACTATCCCAAGTTGTTCAAGAATAAAATTTCCTTGTCATGCAACAAAGTTTAAACACTCTTCTCAAGTTAGAAGAAGAAATGGAGAAATCCAAAATAAATCTAGATCAACATCAGAAGTTGGTAAAATGTTATTGTGATAAAGAAAGTATCAGTAGCAAGGAATTTAAGGTGGGAGGCCTAGTTGTTAAGTGGGATAAATCTAATGAAGTTAAAGGAAAACACACTATTTTTTGATAATTATGGCTCGAACCATATCAAATCTATGAAAAAATGGGTTTTGGAACTTTCAGAATTAAAACCTTAGAAGGGGAGGTTAAGGAACTCCATGTTAATGACCAAACCTTCAAGAAGTATTTTTCATAACCACCTCAGGTGATGTAGTCTTTTACATATTAGGTTTCCTTTTGTGATTATTTTCATTTAAATTTTTTACTTTTCAGATATCATTGTATAGTTTCTTTGGATGGTATATGCGTTCTAACCAAATTCTGAATTAGCAACCATAATCTCTTCATGTTCAATTTTCTTGATTTGGAGTATGTGTTGTAAGAAAAAGGTCATATGATACATAGAATGGAATTAACATTACTCTAAAAATTTGTTTCAAAGATTCCCAGAGATGGAAATTTTTCTTTGAATACATATGTCAAGAAGTACAGGGGTATCAAAGTCAAATTATGGAGACTAGGGTGTAAACAGATCTCTTAATCCTAACGTAATTCTTAGGATTTCCATTGGAGAAACAATCACATAGAATTAAATATAATTGTGGCACATGCCTTGTCATAGGCTTACTCTCATGCTGCATGTTTTAGAGCCTACATGCAAATAGGTTAAGAGCCTATAGATTTCCTTTCAAGTATTATCTCTAAGCTCCATACACTTCACATTAAATGAAAATCATGCTATGTATTTTAAAGGTAGACCCATGGTGACTATAAGTTTTTGAAAACGACTACATATCGAAGAAACTCTTGTATGATCTCGCTTCCTTCACACCCTATTTGAAAAATAAAAATTTATATACAAATCTATAAGGGTGAATAAAGAATAAATAATGACAAGGAAGTTGAAAGAACTAAATTGTGTAGGAAGTATAAGTAAACCTGTCGGGGATATGGATACTTATTGGCAGCGAGGATATGCTTGTATGATACTTGGGTAACTTTGTCGAGGCTATTGATGCTCGTTGGTAGTGAAGAAATGCTCGAAAAAGGGTGACAATGAACACACAATGGCTTACTGTCAATCACGAAAGGTCTCAATGTGGTTTCATACCCCAAAAAATATTGTGAGTGGTTTCAAGTTTGATTCATTAATCCCATGTTTTTCCCTATAGAGAATACTTGGAAGGGAATCTAGAACTTCCCATTACCCGCTAATATATTTCAAAAATAAATATGGTTGATGTGGAACCCATGGAACAGGTAATATTTCACACTTAATCAAGAACTTGGTTATCAAACGCCAATGTGAAATTTGACTTTCTAAGCATAGAGATAACTGGTTCTTCCCAATGAATTACCAATTGTTGTGACTACAATAACTCCCTTCAATTTATTTCATTTTGGGAGAAATTGATGCCCCCCCTATCTAAACTTCTATACAAATACTATGGTTATGAATTGGTTTACCAGATATGGTAGCTTTATAGGATGCATCGAGGAAGGATCTCATTTTACAATATAAATGGCCTCTTGGATTCATAATTTCAGAGCTTATTGTGTTTGATCAACAACCCTTCTCTTTAAAATTTGGATGAATTTGAATCCCCTACAGTCCTTGGGATAGATATGATCATATGAAAAATAATTTTTGGATCATATCAGTCAGACAATTCATTGAAATATTACCATCATATGGATATCTTTTTATAAGCCTTTGGAAAAGACGAGGTCGGATGTTCGAAAAGACTGTTAGACTCTCAACCCATCAAAATCACATAACTTGGTTTGCAAATCCCTGTCTTCCGAAAAACTCAAGCCCATATCCTATTGAATTCATCATTTTGGACTCTCATCTATCGAACTCTTCCAAAATATCATGCCTTCTCAATGAACGACTCTCGATGTCCTTTTCCTAATGAGCTTACCACAAATATTGTTGGAGTAATTACACACTCACCTATTGATTATTTTTCTTAAGTTTGATATTCTAAGGTTGAGGGTGCTACCTAGAGATGGAATATTCTCTCTAGAGTATAGTTCCTTAAAAATAGGGTTCCTCCTATAAATATGGGCACCTCCCTCTTAATTTTGACTTTAATTAGGAGTTCAATTAGACTAGTGGAGAGTTCAGGTAAACTAGTGGAGGAAAACACTCATGCAACAATTGTGTTTCTCTCATGTAGTTATTTCTTTTTTTATGCTTAATATAAGGAGGGTGGATATCTCATGCATGCATGCTCTTCTCTCTTCCGCAGATACAAACTCAATTAACTGTTGATTTATTTGACAATTGACTCATACTAGGTGGTAGTTAAAAGTTGGTTTATGTTAGTGAGTATCTACTTCATTCTAGATCACTACTAAGAAAAATTATTTTGGTCATTCATCTATCTATGGTGCATTGACCTATTATGAGGGTTTCTTCATGTATTTATTACACATTCATGTAAGAAAATTTTCACTTTCATTCTCAATTCTTTCTCTCATGCTTGCTTCTTTCTCTTTGGTTCTTTTTAGAAGCTTTGTGTGAATTTCTGTAGCTAGGTTCTCTGTGAATTTCACATGATATCAGAGCGTTGTTGCTAGGATAAATTGCATAATCACTTTTATTTGTATTTTCAAGAGGAATACATAAACATAAATAATGGAATTTATGCCAGCAAATATTCTCATGCCATATAATTGTTTTGAGTGGAATCCATAGATTCAATTGGGCCCTTCATTTTTTAGGAATAATTGTGAAAGTTTTGACTAAGCATGAGTTGGAAAAATCCATCAGAGGCTGGGAGAAAGAGCAATAGAAAGTAGTTGCATAAGTCAACGCAACGCCAATGAAGAAAAAAACGATTGCAACAGAACAAAAAAGCATGAAAACCAAGAAGGAAGACATAACCCAGCTATATATAGGGCTGAACATAATTATAAAAGGGTTGGTTGGTTGGTTGGTTGGTTTGCTCATCAGTTGGTTCATCAGTTCATGAGTTGGTTGGATGGTTTGAGTCGAGTCAGGTTGGTCAGAGTCACCTAGGTTTTTAGGATTAGTTGTTGATAATTGTTGTAAGTCGAAGGAAGAAAATTATGAGTATGTAATGAATTAGACCTATCAGTTGGAGAATTAGAGATCTGTGGCATGAGTCCATAGCCAAGAGGTTGTATTGAGCCTTTCTATGTAATTCTGAGTCTGTAATGAGAGAAAGATCCTAAAGATAATAGGAATCAAGACCAAATTTCAAAATATGTTATGTCTTTGTATGTTTACTTATGAATTACAGTATTTCCTTATAGCTTATGAGTTCAATTTGATGGTTCAACATTTAAATGCTTGCTCACAACCTAAGTAGGTTCAATTCATTCATTTATATGTTTCATATTTGTTAATGTCTCTTGCACAAGAACATGAATGATTTCTCACTGATCTATGGATCCTCTTTAGTCTTTTCCCTACCCTTCCCTATCTATCTATCTCAACAGTGCTTTGGGTGAGACTTCTTCTCTTCAAAGGAGATGAAAATGCCAATGCTCTAGACTAAACGGTACCTTTTGTTGGTAACCTGAGAAGGACCCTGGTCTGATAAAATTTGTGCCAACAAAATGGTTCTATTGTCGGGACCTGCATTAAAAGGGAACCTATAGGTAGAATGTTGTCGTCGATCCATAGATCTGTAACTGATAAATGGTGGGAAATGAACTGTGATTCCTTCATATGGAAAGAAGTGGAACTAAGGATTAAATCAGTGGAAAACACTCACGAAGCAATCTTTTACTCAGAAAGATTGAGCGACCAGTATGAGATTTTCTGGGTTAAATTCCCTGAAGAATGTTTTCACTGGATAAAGAGGCTCCAAGAAGCTATAGAGTTCCAGGGATGGGTCAAGAAAATCTGTGCGTGGGATACCAATAAGTTAGCAACACTCCAGAGGTTGGATTTACCAGCTACACGAGTTGTGGATTTCTGGGTTAGTACCACGCTAGAGGGATACATAATCAAATTTGCAGCTGAGAACCACCAGTATTTTTTATGGGCAGAGGAAATTTTCAATAAAGGAGTATGGGGAAGACTGTTGAGAGAAATACCTCTGTGGATTAAGGTTTTCTTGATGGACGAAGGGATGTTGATTATGTCCCCAACTGAGATGGCAGCGTAAACACCCTCGCTTTGGATAGGGCGATATAGGGTGAGAGTCATGGAATGAGAGAGGGGAAGGGTTCTTTGACAAATCGGGGGGAAAGAGAAAGAAATGGACTCAAGGGATGAGAGAGCCTTGAAGAGAGCTGCCATAGTTGAGAAGTGGTGGTGTGACAAGATCAAGAAAGCCACAAGATAGTCTTAAAAGTTGAGGAAAGAAGGTAGATCGAGAGAAGTAGAGGAAAGACAGATGGAATAACTGCAGAAGATGAGAAGACATGAATGACTATCCATTCAAAGATTAAACAAGAGAGAAGCGAGGAGAGAAAGAAGTCCCTGGGAAGCGGGACGAGAAGGAGAAAGTATAGATGTAAGGGAGGAGCAATCCGACATGAATCTTGGAGGAGAAAGAGAAGATTTAGCCCTGATAACAAGAGAGATCAGGAATTCAACTGAAGATATCATCCCAGTGGAATCTAATGAGACCCCCCTGATCAAATAAAGCCACCCCAAAGATAGTAGCACCAACCCTGAATCACCCATACCCCAAGTGTATTATATATAAGCAATAAGTTCGATACTACCTTATCATGCTAGTTCTGTTCCAATACAATTAGTTATTCAGTCAAAACCAATAAGTGTGGGTACAGGGAGGATATTGGGATCCCTCGATAGATCACAAGAAGGTTCGTTAGGGTTCACATTGATATGAACAATAGGATCAACAATGGCTAGCCATGCGGGAGGTTTGATTGCCCGATACCCATAATTTTGGGGTAAGGGAGATGAAGACGTTGAGCATCACTGGTTCCTGTGCAAAGCAATCTAGAGATCCAGAGGGTCTCTAGATGCGAATAAGTTGGTCGAGTTCTAGACTACCTTGAGAGGTCATGCTCTCAAGTGGTACATGAAGATCATTGAACCAAGAGTGCCACGTATGCAAGGTCAAGTGTTCACACTTGGCCAGGTATGGATAAGGTTTATAGAAGAATTCAAACTACCTCAGTCAGAACAACAGGCTCTGTCTGAGTTACGTTAGATCTAGCAGAGGGAAGGAGAATCAACCTGGGATTACAGTGAGAATTTTAAATATTCCATAGGGAGGTTGGCACATCCAATACATGAAGAACATCAAAGGGAGTGGTACATTCATGGGTTGTTTCCTCTGACTCGAATTCTGCTAATGCAATAGAGGATAGCCACGTTAATAGAAGCCTTGGAACAATCGATGAAGATTGAAGCCATGGAGCCTGAGAGTAACTTGACTCCCAGTAGATGTGAATCTAGTGCAACTACAAGGGTGGACATTGACACTGACAAAAACGATTCAGGATCTGACGATACCCAGACCAGGATGACCACAGGTTTGGTGCACTAGATGTTATACGGAAGGTCATCTAGTGAACGAATGTCTGAGAATGAGGGGACTAGGACCTCCTCAGAATATGATGGTAACCCCAACAGGACCCATGAGAGGAGTTGCGCAAGTGTCGATGAATTCATCATTCCATAATCGGACCCCATATCATGCTTTCCGAGGAGGCCAAGCAGCACCAATAGTGGAATATTGTGAGATCTATCGAATCCACATAAATGGGCCAAGACAGTGCCCCATAATGAAAAAATATTCGACGGTACCAAACATAATACACTATGAGTTCTTTGCATCTACCACACATACTACCAATCAATGTAGATCATTGGACACACTCACAGACAGGTTGGACTGAACAACATTAAGAGTGAATGAAAACCCTCAGGGACCAGGAAGAGGTCGAGGAGGTGGAGTTGGAGGACATTTCAAAGGAGGAATAACTAGAGGAGGAGGACCAAGAAGAAGTTATAACTGCGATGAACAAGGTCACTTGGCCAGATATTGTCCTCATCCAAGGCGACCATGGTGCTCTCACTGTAGAACCAATGGACACGCAACTAAAGACTGCCCAAAGTTAATTGCAAAGTGGGAAGATAGAGTACGAAAAAGAGGAACTAACCTTATCATTTCATAGATCAAGAGGATTTGTAAGGAAAAATTTCCCAACCTTAATATCATTACTTTAGGAGGAGCGAATACAGGAGATGATGTTGATACTCTACCTCAGATCCAGAAAGTAGCACCTAAGGAGAGACATGTATGATCCCCTAAATCAAAAGTTGTTCTTTAAAGATACCATAGAAGTATTCTAGAATATTCCTAGTCATGAAATGCAAGAGAACCCCCCCTAGCCGATTGTTTACCCTAGGATGGCACAAGTCCTTGCTTCACCCACAGCACCCAGAAACCCTATAGTCATACCAAGACAGCCTGAGCAACCCCAGAATGAAATTGACCTTTGGTTTCAATTATTCTCTGACATTCTATGGAATGATCAACTAACAAAAAAGTTGCGCAATGCACTGTACCTAGTCGTAGGGAATGAGGAACCCTCAGAAGCAAGGATAAGGGATAATCTTCCTGAGAAGAGTAATCAGAGAGTGTAGCGAAGAAAAGTGTGAACCAAAAAATAATTTCAGCTGGTAGCCCAGTTAGACGACTTTGAAATTAAGGACTTCATGTTGCACCTAGGGTCATATGTGAAAATTCTACCTAAGAAGACTTGGGAAGCCTTAGGAAAATCAAGACTGACATATTCCCCAATTCAGTTAAGGATGGTAAATCAATATTGTATCTTCCCCATAGGAAGGCTGGAGAACGTGGAAATTGATGTAGCAGGAGTAAAAATAGTAGTTGACTTTGAAGACATTGAGATCATGGGAGACAAAGACCCATACCTTGCACTACTTGGCATCGATTGGGCCTATGACAATTATGTAGTAATCGACTTAAAGAAAGACACCATGAATTTTGAAGTTGAGGGAATCAAGGTAGTTCAACCCTTGGATCCATATGTAGGACCCAGGTA
>ML800369.1:29325-54499 GCA_009831015.1 Picea engelmannii | reverse complement strand
CCTCTGATACTGAGAGAGTTCATGTTTGATTGATTCACATGGATTGTTGTAACTGTATTATGATAAATGTTTGATTATAGTACTATTATGATTTCTTTTAGCTTCCTTGAAATTTGAATCCAATATGACCTTGTGTTTAAGTTTTTCCTCCTTAGGCTGCTAGAAAATCTGATGTTCATAGAGGACCTTTACACCTTTCTCACTAAATCTTCCTCCTACTCACCCTTAATCCAAATTACTAACTGAAGTTGATTCAAGGCCTCAATGGTTGGTGCATGCTAGTCCATATTTTTGAGTTAGAACGTTATTATCATTGAGTCCTCTCCATTTGATCACTTAAAACTCATTTACATTTACTGTATAAACTGATGGGTACTGGCCTTACCTTCAATGCAATCTGAAGGTGACTTCTAGTGCTAACATAAAGGAAAGTTTTACATCCTAATTTGTCCATCCTTTAGTAAATCTCTTGACCTTAACAAGTCGACCACCCCAAGAGTTCTATCAAGTCCACATTTAGAATCACTGAAGTTATGTGTCTGATGTTCAAGATACTCTAGTATTTTCACAACATCTTGTCTAAGACCTCAGGATAGTCATTCTTACACTCCTATAATCCTACCCGAGTTTTGAAGATCTTGAATATATTTCTTGAGTCATGAAGCTGTCATATCCAGCTATAGGCATTGATGCCTCCTGAAGATTCATATGACATTGTGTTTGTATATCTTTTGATAATTTTGAGATGTAGATCCACTATGTATTATTTACAGCTATGAATTTTATTGGCATACATATTGTTCATGTATCCATGATTACTATATATAACATGTATTTTCAATGTACTTGAATTGAAGCCATGCTTAGTTTTTCTTGAGCATGGGTATGCCCACCTCGACGATTATTATTATTATTATTTTGCAGATGACACACTCACAAGTACTCATCTCATCTCACTCGACTCGATGTCTTCCCACTTTATCAAAGATGTTGTAATGTATTTCAGCTATTAGTTTATCTTCTGACCTTAGACACTAGGGGGCATCTATTATAGTCCAAAATGCCACAATTATGCATTTTTGACATTGGCCTACTCATTTACACATTTTCCAACCAATTTTGTTGAAGTTCCTCTTAAAAAGCATCTTTTTGTATGGTGTATGTTCCCTGATACACATGCAACACGCGTACATACGCGATTTGAATATCTAACAACTCGTTTGTACTCTCAAAAGTTGCAACAACAAAAAAAAAAATCATGCTTTCTGCCAGAGTTTACGGGATATTTTGGGTTGCATAACTATTTTACCTCATGTATCCCTTTTGAAAACTGAATAACCATCATTTCTCTATATAAAAAGGGCCCTAGGGAGGTCATTTGAATAAATGAAATAAGAGGCAAGTGAACTCTGCCAAAATTTCTCCCTCATTCCAAGCCTTTGCGTCATGTTCTGAGTATCCATCCTCAACATTCCCAATAATTTATCCTCCTTATGCAATCCATCCATTTTCCTCTATTGGCATGTTGGTTGTGAGGATCTCACTTTGGGATTGGTGCACTTAGATTCTAGTTAGAGGAACCCAGGTGAGGTTCGTGGAGCGGTGATAGAAAGATTAAGGTTGTATCTTATCATCTTGTTTTCAATAAAAGAGATTTTTCTTGTCCCAAATCTATGTGTCTTCATGTTTAGGTTTCTAAATTTCTTTCATGAATATTTAGGCCTTTAAATGATCTTGGTGATTATGCATATGTTGTTGTATATTGTTCTCTGAAGTTTTTTCAGGCCAATATTGGGAGGAGGCCTGTAATCCAGGAGCGAACAATGAGAGGAAAGGATCTACTACAAATGAAAGGACTTAAGGTGCATACCTTGATTTTCCCTCCCTTTCCTTAATTGTCATTAGGTCTTGTTAGATTTGGGTGGAATTGGAGTAATTGTTTCTTTTAAGGTGTCATTTCTCAGCCTAATCACTAGACCCTGATTAGGTAGATTTTTTCCCAAAGAAACATGGATTCCATTCCTTCACCAATTATCGAGCCGGTTAGTCCCACGATTGTAGAAGAGAAGAATATGGCGAAAGAGGAAATGGATGTCGACATGCAGGGAAAAAAACAGAACCCTAGCACATAGGAGAACTCTGCGCAACAAATGGAATTAGGCATAGAACAACCAGAGGTAGAGCCGAATGAAGAATATGATGAACAAATAGAGTCTGATGAAGTACAACACTATGTAGCAGAGCCAACACAGAATTCATAGGAATAAGTACAGGTGGAGGATATCACAGACCAATAAAACTCAGAAACAGAAGAATATGAGGATGAGAACCAAGAAGCAAGGCCATTAGTAGGAAAGAAAAAAACTAGGGAAAAACACGTCATGCCAGGAACACTAAGCAAACATAAATAATTAACACTGTCACTCCCCCAAATACCTAAATGAGTCAAATTAGTTGGTGACATGTTAGGATCTGTTAACAAAATGAAGTATGTTGATCATGATGTGGAAAACACAGGGAATTTCCTTGAGTTTGCGCAACAATTTTACATGGAGAGTAGAGGAGAGGATCCATCAGGGGATCCCATTTTGCAGCCAGAACAGTGGATTGCAGTACTTTATAACACAAGGATCATGAACCTACTAGAAATTCCTCACTTTGGGAGAGGAAAATATGTAAATGCTTGTGTCAAGCATCTACTGGCACTATTACATGGAAGCATCTTATGTATGGAGAGGCATGTCTCCATAGATGTAGACTTAATTGAAAAAATTACAGGTTTACCAATAGATGACGCAAAACCAGAACAACACATGGATGATAAAACCAAAGAAAAAGATTTGGAATATGAGATCAAGAGAAAATATGGGACTAAAAGAGGTTCCAAAGGAATGGTTATCAGATAGATAAATTACCTAGCAACAAAGTTCGTGAAAAACTTGATGGCATGTAAAATTTTGAGGAAATGTCGCAAGGAGGAAGCCCCTACAGGAAAAATAACAACAGTCGTGTAGAGCGCAAAGGGGATTCTACTCAGCTGGGATACTTACCTACTAAATTTATTTTTGGAGGATTGTAAGGATGCATAGGATTTAGGTACAAAGTTTCATTATTCATGGTTAATTATATGGATAGAATTGGTTGGTTGGGGAGAACCAAAATTCGGTGCATTTTACCAAAGGTTAAGGAAGTGTTGTGCATCCAAATATTTCCATAGGTAGTGAGGGAGAACGAAGGAATAACATATTTTAAGGCTTCCAGACATAACATATGGATCCAATATAAAAGGGATCCTAATAAGGAGTGGCTAGATATTATGTCACGGGAGAAGAAGTGAAGTGGGCCATGAAATATTGGCCTGAAGAATGGAAGGTGCAAGTGATCCAAAAGAAGGTATCAAAAAATAAATAGAAAGTAGAGGCTAGCCCTTCAATATAGTCAACTAGCCCAGCATCCAATACAAGAAAGGCAATAGAGCACGCAAAGGAAACAACGGGTAGTACAAGCATTAGAAATCCAAGGTAGAAAAACACTATCCCCAAGGATTCAGTGCAGGAAAAGGAGCATGCAGGGAACCAAATGGAGGAGTAAAAAATGATACAAATATTCCTATTCCATAGGAAACAGAAGGCGAAAATATCCCAAACATGGAGATACTATTTTCAACTGCATGTATAGACACTATGTCAATCAAAAGGACAATCTTGCAAATAGGAGGACAACGAAAGAAAACTAAGGCACACAAGCAAGTTCCTCAACTCACACTGATAGAGGATGATTTTGAGTTAGTTGTAGAGAAAGTATAGGACCACACGACAGAGGCATGGTATGATGTTAAGAAGAAAAGGGAGGAGATAGTTAAGAAACTAATAGAGGTTAAGGATGCACTGGAGAAATTGCAACTCACTACAGTGCAGTAAAAAGAACAAGCACAACAACTAAATTCTCAGGAGAGAACAGTTCCAAAACATGAGATAGTAAAAATCATAGCCATGGGGAGTGAACATTTTCATATCACCCAAGAAATGTTTCAAGTGTATGAAATTACAACACAACAACCATTGAAATACATAGATCATTTGGACTTGGAACTACCCAAGGTTCGAACAAAGGTGTTGTACAAACTTCAAATAAGTGTCACGCAGGAAATTCAGTTGAGGGCTCGTGTAGGTGTGAAAATTTTACAATTGGCCAATGAAGTAAGTAACACACTGAAGATGAAAATTAACTAGGTTCATTTCGAGAGGGATGAATCAAAGAAATGCACTGGCAGAATCAAGCAGCAGGTGGAAGAAGTGTTCAAAACTATTCCTGACAATGTGTAAGAAGGGAACATACCAACAGAGGAGAAAATTGAGAAGATAGCGTAGGTTATGGAGCCTTACAGGAGCTACATTACAGAGTTGACAAAACTCCTATCACCTAGCACTCTACCAAATTTAATAACACAGAGGGAGCAAGAGGCTAGGTCATACATAGAGAATTGCACAGATCATCAAGGAAATCACAGAGTTGTATAATAAGAGTGTGCATTTATGGACGAATATTCAAGAGGATGACAAACTACAAGAGTTATACCAAAATGAAGAAGGTGTAAATAATTCACTACAAGAACTCAAGAAAAATAATAAAATGATGACAATCTCGGATAGATTGAGGAGTACACAAGAAATGAAGAATTTGTAGGCAGAGTTGAAGAATATACAAGCAAAAAGAATTCATGGCAGGCATAGTTGGAACCTCTTCAGGAAGGCCCAGAGAAAATGCCTACAGATATTGATGCGACTAAGGGTCATATTGAACAAGTTAGCCTGGAGAGTGGAGAACTATTGAAGGATCATATTACAACACAAATTGTAGAGACTGTTGTAGAAAAGAGCGCACAAGAAAAATATCAAGTTGAATAAATTTCAAGAAGGTTCTAGGAGGTAGAGAGGTCAGTTCATATGGCACACACTACCTGAGTGGCTCGGGACGAGCCAAAGGTGAGTGTTGGGGGCCTGTTGGTGCATGCCATTTTGGGGAAAATTACAATAATTAATGAAGGAATTTAGAAAATGGACTAGAACAGAATCATGTGCTGAAAAACAAGGAAAATCAGTGCCAAGAAAGCAAGAAAGTCAAAGGAAGGAAGATGGACATGAATCGACGAGGAAAATGGTTGGATTTTGGACCATTCGTGCTCAGGGAGTTATAATGTAGACAAACCTAATCCACTTAGGGTTATTAGGTTAGGTTTTTCATCATTGTAACATGTAATTTAACCCTTTTTGTAATACAAATATGTGTGGTGAGATATGAGGAGATCTAGTTACGATTATTGTTAGTTGTTGAGATGATATTGAGATGATATTAGAGTCAGTTTTGGAGACAGAGAGATGTATTGTAATCGAGGGTAACATCACAAATTTTGGAGCTTAGTGCAATCTTGTCAGCCTCATATGTAATGCACATAGTGTAATAATTTGATGAAGAATAATAAAAGAGCGAAGAAAGCTAAATCTTTATGGACGTAGCCCCGGGAGGGTGAACCATGGTAAAACTTGGCTCTCTTTGTGGAATGTTTTCTTTATTTCTTGTTTAGTTATGTTGAATGGATGAATATGTTAGAGTTAAAACAAAGCACACACTAGAATATTCATGATATTTACTGCATAATGAACTTTAACGAATGTAACTGATCACTGAATGGTAGATCTGAATATAATGTTGCATTAGAATGATAGACATAAAGTATGTTGAGGTAGAAAGAGTTTTTGTCATTCCTACAGTATCCTCCCTTCCACGATTGTAGACATCAAGTTCCTACATTGACCCATAAACCATCTCAGGTGAGAATGCATTGTGCACTCTGTGCATAGTGTTTCCTTCTGGTCTCCAGAAGGGACGATGGTTTGTATGGTTTTTTTGGAAACCTAAAGTAGAATCCAGGTCACCCCAAACATACAACACATACCATCATAGGAAATGGCATCTATCCTTACCAAATTCCCTATGGGATGTCAAAGTGACACCTAAGGCATCCCTGGGGACTTCTCCTTTGTTTTTGGTAAATTGGTAGGAAACTATTTTACCTACACACGTTCTTACCTTCCCTGTGACTATCCCAAGTTGTTCAAGAATAAAATTTCCTTGTCATGCAACAAAGTTTAAACACTCTTCTCAAGTTAGAAGAAGAAATGGAGAAATCCAAAATAAATCTAGATCAACATCAGAAGTTGGTAAAATGTTATTGTGATAAAGAAAGTATCAGTAGCAAGGAATTTAAGGTGGGAGGCCTAGTTGTTAAGTGGGATAAATCTAATGAAGTTAAAGGAAAACACACTATTTTTTGATAATTATGGCTCGAACCATATCAAATCTATGAAAAAATGGGTTTTGGAACTTTCAGAATTAAAACCTTAGAAGGGGAGGTTAAGGAACTCCATGTTAATGACCAAACCTTCAAGAAGTATTTTTCATAACCACCTCAGGTGATGTAGTCTTTTACATATTAGGTTTCCTTTTGTGATTATTTTCATTTAAATTTTTTACTTTTCAGATATCATTGTATAGTTTCTTTGGATGGTATATGCGTTCTAACCAAATTCTGAATTAGCAACCATAATCTCTTCATGTTCAATTTTCTTGATTTGGAGTATGTGTTGTAAGAAAAAGGTCATATGATACATAGAATGGAATTAACATTACTCTAAAAATTTGTTTCAAAGATTCCCAGAGATGGAAATTTTTCTTTGAATACATATGTCAAGAAGTACAGGGGTATCAAAGTCAAATTATGGAGACTAGGGTGTAAACAGATCTCTTAATCCTAACGTAATTCTTAGGATTTCCATTGGAGAAACAATCACATAGAATTAAATATAATTGTGGCACATGCCTTGTCATAGGCTTACTCTCATGCTGCATGTTTTAGAGCCTACATGCAAATAGGTTAAGAGCCTATAGATTTCCTTTCAAGTATTATCTCTAAGCTCCATACACTTCACATTAAATGAAAATCATGCTATGTATTTTAAAGGTAGACCCATGGTGACTATAAGTTTTTGAAAACGACTACATATCGAAGAAACTCTTGTATGATCTCGCTTCCTTCACACCCTATTTGAAAAATAAAAATTTATATACAAATCTATAAGGGTGAATAAAGAATAAATAATGACAAGGAAGTTGAAAGAACTAAATTGTGTAGGAAGTATAAGTAAACCTGTCGGGGATATGGATACTTATTGGCAGCGAGGATATGCTTGTATGATACTTGGGTAACTTTGTCGAGGCTATTGATGCTCGTTGGTAGTGAAGAAATGCTCGAAAAAGGGTGACAATGAACACACAATGGCTTACTGTCAATCACGAAAGGTCTCAATGTGGTTTCATACCCCAAAAAATATTGTGAGTGGTTTCAAGTTTGATTCATTAATCCCATGTTTTTCCCTATAGAGAATACTTGGAAGGGAATCTAGAACTTCCCATTACCCGCTAATATATTTCAAAAATAAATATGGTTGATGTGGAACCCATGGAACAGGTAATATTTCACACTTAATCAAGAACTTGGTTATCAAACGCCAATGTGAAATTTGACTTTCTAAGCATAGAGATAACTGGTTCTTCCCAATGAATTACCAATTGTTGTGACTACAATAACTCCCTTCAATTTATTTCATTTTGGGAGAAATTGATGCCCCCCCTATCTAAACTTCTATACAAATACTATGGTTATGAATTGGTTTACCAGATATGGTAGCTTTATAGGATGCATCGAGGAAGGATCTCATTTTACAATATAAATGGCCTCTTGGATTCATAATTTCAGAGCTTATTGTGTTTGATCAACAACCCTTCTCTTTAAAATTTGGATGAATTTGAATCCCCTACAGTCCTTGGGATAGATATGATCATATGAAAAATAATTTTTGGATCATATCAGTCAGACAATTCATTGAAATATTACCATCATATGGATATCTTTTTATAAGCCTTTGGAAAAGACGAGGTCGGATGTTCGAAAAGACTGTTAGACTCTCAACCCATCAAAATCACATAACTTGGTTTGCAAATCCCTGTCTTCCGAAAAACTCAAGCCCATATCCTATTGAATTCATCATTTTGGACTCTCATCTATCGAACTCTTCCAAAATATCATGCCTTCTCAATGAACGACTCTCGATGTCCTTTTCCTAATGAGCTTACCACAAATATTGTTGGAGTAATTACACACTCACCTATTGATTATTTTTCTTAAGTTTGATATTCTAAGGTTGAGGGTGCTACCTAGAGATGGAATATTCTCTCTAGAGTATAGTTCCTTAAAAATAGGGTTCCTCCTATAAATATGGGCACCTCCCTCTTAATTTTGACTTTAATTAGGAGTTCAATTAGACTAGTGGAGAGTTCAGGTAAACTAGTGGAGGAAAACACTCATGCAACAATTGTGTTTCTCTCATGTAGTTATTTCTTTTTTTATGCTTAATATAAGGAGGGTGGATATCTCATGCATGCATGCTCTTCTCTCTTCCGCAGATACAAACTCAATTAACTGTTGATTTATTTGACAATTGACTCATACTAGGTGGTAGTTAAAAGTTGGTTTATGTTAGTGAGTATCTACTTCATTCTAGATCACTACTAAGAAAAATTATTTTGGTCATTCATCTATCTATGGTGCATTGACCTATTATGAGGGTTTCTTCATGTATTTATTACACATTCATGTAAGAAAATTTTCACTTTCATTCTCAATTCTTTCTCTCATGCTTGCTTCTTTCTCTTTGGTTCTTTTTAGAAGCTTTGTGTGAATTTCTGTAGCTAGGTTCTCTGTGAATTTCACATGATATCAGAGCGTTGTTGCTAGGATAAATTGCATAATCACTTTTATTTGTATTTTCAAGAGGAATACATAAACATAAATAATGGAATTTATGCCAGCAAATATTCTCATGCCATATAATTGTTTTGAGTGGAATCCATAGATTCAATTGGGCCCTTCATTTTTTAGGAATAATTGTGAAAGTTTTGACTAAGCATGAGTTGGAAAAATCCATCAGAGGCTGGGAGAAAGAGCAATAGAAAGTAGTTGCATAAGTCAACGCAACGCCAATGAAGAAAAAAACGATTGCAACAGAACAAAAAAGCATGAAAACCAAGAAGGAAGACATAACCCAGCTATATATAGGGCTGAACATAATTATAAAAGGGTTGGTTGGTTGGTTGGTTGGTTTGCTCATCAGTTGGTTCATCAGTTCATGAGTTGGTTGGATGGTTTGAGTCGAGTCAGGTTGGTCAGAGTCACCTAGGTTTTTAGGATTAGTTGTTGATAATTGTTGTAAGTCGAAGGAAGAAAATTATGAGTATGTAATGAATTAGACCTATCAGTTGGAGAATTAGAGATCTGTGGCATGAGTCCATAGCCAAGAGGTTGTATTGAGCCTTTCTATGTAATTCTGAGTCTGTAATGAGAGAAAGATCCTAAAGATAATAGGAATCAAGACCAAATTTCAAAATATGTTATGTCTTTGTATGTTTACTTATGAATTACAGTATTTCCTTATAGCTTATGAGTTCAATTTGATGGTTCAACATTTAAATGCTTGCTCACAACCTAAGTAGGTTCAATTCATTCATTTATATGTTTCATATTTGTTAATGTCTCTTGCACAAGAACATGAATGATTTCTCACTGATCTATGGATCCTCTTTAGTCTTTTCCCTACCCTTCCCTATCTATCTATCTCAACAGTGCTTTGGGTGAGACTTCTTCTCTTCAAAGGAGATGAAAATGCCAATGCTCTAGACTAAACGGTACCTTTTGTTGGTAACCTGAGAAGGACCCTGGTCTGATAAAATTTGTGCCAACAAAATGGTTCTATTGTCGGGACCTGCATTAAAAGGGAACCTATAGGTAGAATGTTGTCGTCGATCCATAGATCTGTAACTGATAAATGGTGGGAAATGAACTGTGATTCCTTCATATGGAAAGAAGTGGAACTAAGGATTAAATCAGTGGAAAACACTCACGAAGCAATCTTTTACTCAGAAAGATTGAGCGACCAGTATGAGATTTTCTGGGTTAAATTCCCTGAAGAATGTTTTCACTGGATAAAGAGGCTCCAAGAAGCTATAGAGTTCCAGGGATGGGTCAAGAAAATCTGTGCGTGGGATACCAATAAGTTAGCAACACTCCAGAGGTTGGATTTACCAGCTACACGAGTTGTGGATTTCTGGGTTAGTACCACGCTAGAGGGATACATAATCAAATTTGCAGCTGAGAACCACCAGTATTTTTTATGGGCAGAGGAAATTTTCAATAAAGGAGTATGGGGAAGACTGTTGAGAGAAATACCTCTGTGGATTAAGGTTTTCTTGATGGACGAAGGGATGTTGATTATGTCCCCAACTGAGATGGCAGCGTAAACACCCTCGCTTTGGATAGGGCGATATAGGGTGAGAGTCATGGAATGAGAGAGGGGAAGGGTTCTTTGACAAATCGGGGGGAAAGAGAAAGAAATGGACTCAAGGGATGAGAGAGCCTTGAAGAGAGCTGCCATAGTTGAGAAGTGGTGGTGTGACAAGATCAAGAAAGCCACAAGATAGTCTTAAAAGTTGAGGAAAGAAGGTAGATCGAGAGAAGTAGAGGAAAGACAGATGGAATAACTGCAGAAGATGAGAAGACATGAATGACTATCCATTCAAAGATTAAACAAGAGAGAAGCGAGGAGAGAAAGAAGTCCCTGGGAAGCGGGACGAGAAGGAGAAAGTATAGATGTAAGGGAGGAGCAATCCGACATGAATCTTGGAGGAGAAAGAGAAGATTTAGCCCTGATAACAAGAGAGATCAGGAATTCAACTGAAGATATCATCCCAGTGGAATCTAATGAGACCCCCCTGATCAAATAAAGCCACCCCAAAGATAGTAGCACCAACCCTGAATCACCCATACCCCAAGTGTATTATATATAAGCAATAAGTTCGATACTACCTTATCATGCTAGTTCTGTTCCAATACAATTAGTTATTCAGTCAAAACCAATAAGTGTGGGTACAGGGAGGATATTGGGATCCCTCGATAGATCACAAGAAGGTTCGTTAGGGTTCACATTGATATGAACAATAGGATCAACAATGGCTAGCCATGCGGGAGGTTTGATTGCCCGATACCCATAATTTTGGGGTAAGGGAGATGAAGACGTTGAGCATCACTGGTTCCTGTGCAAAGCAATCTAGAGATCCAGAGGGTCTCTAGATGCGAATAAGTTGGTCGAGTTCTAGACTACCTTGAGAGGTCATGCTCTCAAGTGGTACATGAAGATCATTGAACCAAGAGTGCCACGTATGCAAGGTCAAGTGTTCACACTTGGCCAGGTATGGATAAGGTTTATAGAAGAATTCAAACTACCTCAGTCAGAACAACAGGCTCTGTCTGAGTTACGTTAGATCTAGCAGAGGGAAGGAGAATCAACCTGGGATTACAGTGAGAATTTTAAATATTCCATAGGGAGGTTGGCACATCCAATACATGAAGAACATCAAAGGGAGTGGTACATTCATGGGTTGTTTCCTCTGACTCGAATTCTGCTAATGCAATAGAGGATAGCCACGTTAATAGAAGCCTTGGAACAATCGATGAAGATTGAAGCCATGGAGCCTGAGAGTAACTTGACTCCCAGTAGATGTGAATCTAGTGCAACTACAAGGGTGGACATTGACACTGACAAAAACGATTCAGGATCTGACGATACCCAGACCAGGATGACCACAGGTTTGGTGCACTAGATGTTATACGGAAGGTCATCTAGTGAACGAATGTCTGAGAATGAGGGGACTAGGACCTCCTCAGAATATGATGGTAACCCCAACAGGACCCATGAGAGGAGTTGCGCAAGTGTCGATGAATTCATCATTCCATAATCGGACCCCATATCATGCTTTCCGAGGAGGCCAAGCAGCACCAATAGTGGAATATTGTGAGATCTATCGAATCCACATAAATGGGCCAAGACAGTGCCCCATAATGAAAAAATATTCGACGGTACCAAACATAATACACTATGAGTTCTTTGCATCTACCACACATACTACCAATCAATGTAGATCATTGGACACACTCACAGACAGGTTGGACTGAACAACATTAAGAGTGAATGAAAACCCTCAGGGACCAGGAAGAGGTCGAGGAGGTGGAGTTGGAGGACATTTCAAAGGAGGAATAACTAGAGGAGGAGGACCAAGAAGAAGTTATAACTGCGATGAACAAGGTCACTTGGCCAGATATTGTCCTCATCCAAGGCGACCATGGTGCTCTCACTGTAGAACCAATGGACACGCAACTAAAGACTGCCCAAAGTTAATTGCAAAGTGGGAAGATAGAGTACGAAAAAGAGGAACTAACCTTATCATTTCATAGATCAAGAGGATTTGTAAGGAAAAATTTCCCAACCTTAATATCATTACTTTAGGAGGAGCGAATACAGGAGATGATGTTGATACTCTACCTCAGATCCAGAAAGTAGCACCTAAGGAGAGACATGTATGATCCCCTAAATCAAAAGTTGTTCTTTAAAGATACCATAGAAGTATTCTAGAATATTCCTAGTCATGAAATGCAAGAGAACCCCCCCTAGCCGATTGTTTACCCTAGGATGGCACAAGTCCTTGCTTCACCCACAGCACCCAGAAACCCTATAGTCATACCAAGACAGCCTGAGCAACCCCAGAATGAAATTGACCTTTGGTTTCAATTATTCTCTGACATTCTATGGAATGATCAACTAACAAAAAAGTTGCGCAATGCACTGTACCTAGTCGTAGGGAATGAGGAACCCTCAGAAGCAAGGATAAGGGATAATCTTCCTGAGAAGAGTAATCAGAGAGTGTAGCGAAGAAAAGTGTGAACCAAAAAATAATTTCAGCTGGTAGCCCAGTTAGACGACTTTGAAATTAAGGACTTCATGTTGCACCTAGGGTCATATGTGAAAATTCTACCTAAGAAGACTTGGGAAGCCTTAGGAAAATCAAGACTGACATATTCCCCAATTCAGTTAAGGATGGTAAATCAATATTGTATCTTCCCCATAGGAAGGCTGGAGAACGTGGAAATTGATGTAGCAGGAGTAAAAATAGTAGTTGACTTTGAAGACATTGAGATCATGGGAGACAAAGACCCATACCTTGCACTACTTGGCATCGATTGGGCCTATGACAATTATGTAGTAATCGACTTAAAGAAAGACACCATGAATTTTGAAGTTGAGGGAATCAAGGTAGTTCAACCCTTGGATCCATATGTAGGACCCAGGTATACAGAACCAACAAATAATAATATGGAGGGAGAATACCTAGACCAGTTATACACTGTAACAGTGGGGATGAGAAACAGTTATATAAACCCTACTGCTAATGGATCAGTAAGATGGAGAAGTATACAGTCAATAGACGAAGATTCATAACTAGATTTTGATAGTTGGCAACAAAGCTCGCACGAAAGATTCTCAAGAAGATGCACAACTGTCAGAATGACCAGATGGGTTGGGACCGAAGTTAGAGAACACCCAGTATATGATTGTACCTCAGAGCTAGACAATGTTTTGCAGAATATAGAAGAGAATGTGAGATAATATCAAAGAATATCGATACTAGATGTATATTTTCAGAACACCCCTTCCAGATGGTGGGCCACCCATAAAGTCGTACTCAAAACTTGGGATGAGGTGAAGCAAGATATCAAGTACAAGTTCTGGAATAAGGAGTAGTTGGAATCAGAGATGCAGACGGATCTCCAAGTTGTGCAACCATTCAGCGGAGAATCAGATCCTAGAATACACATTGAACAGTGTGTGGCATAGTGGCAAGCTGCGGAGACACCCTCTCTCTTATGGGCTTAGGTATCTCCCCACTCTCTAGGCCCAATCCAAAAATCTTGGTTCATACACAAGGAAAATAGAAGACAATCCAACGACTGGCAGACATTGGAAACTCAGTTTTTCAAGGACTTTGCATTCTCAAGTAAGTACCCTAAGCTTGAGCTAGCCCTGCAAAATATTAAAGAATTTCTTTTTACAAACAATAGTAATAAGAGATAAAACTTTGTAGTGTGTCCCAAGCATACCCAAGAACATTAGACTAAACTCCACTTACCCTTGACTGAGAAGCCTATAAAATTCTATCATATTGGCAAAGATTCCAAAAGCCTAGATGAATTAGAAGAACTAAGAAACTTAGCCATCAAAGAGATAGAGGGGAGCAGAGAAATACAAAACACCATACCTAGCCAGAATGATAGTCCCTACAATCACCCATTAAAATTTCATAGACTCAACCTAGGGACTGCAGAGAAACCCAAGATAACTATGGTGGGAGATTACTGGGATGAGAAAACCAGTCAGGAAATACAGAGGTTACTGAGGGAATATGAGGATTTGTTCCCAAATACCTTTTCATAATTAAAGGGAATCAAAGGAGTCATGGGAGAAATGAAGATTGAGTTAAAACCAGGATCCAAGCCTGTCAGACATAGACCATACCATCTTAATCCAAGAGTAAAAGAGAAAGTTAAGAAGGAGATTGATAAGATGTTAGAAGCATGTCTCATTTTTGCAGTAGAAGAATCAGAGTGGGTCATCCCTATAGTCATTCAAAGAAATAAATACATTGAGGATATTAGAGTCTATGTGGACTACAAAATCCTCATCTTTGTCTCTATACACGACCCTTTCCAAACACCCTTTACCGATGAGGTGCTATAACAGGTTGCGGGGAAGGAAGCATACTCATTCACAGATGGATTTTCAGGATACCATCAAGTCAGGATTGCTAAACAAGACAAAAGAAAGACCACTTTCATTATAGAATGGGTCTCTTTTGCATACAACGTGATGTCGTTTGTCTTAAAGAATGCCCCTGCAGTTGTTTCCAGGATTGTGATATCAGCCTTTAGAGAATTCATTCAAAAATTTATAGAAGTCTATATGGATGATTGGACAATATATAGCCTTCTTAAGGAACATGTAGCATTGCTAAGGCTAATGTTTGACAGATGCAGAGAATTGCAAATCTCATTAAATCTTAGAAATTGTATCTTTTGTGTGCCACATGGAAATCTGTTGGGCCACATATTTTTCCGAGAAGGAGTATTGGTAGACCCAACCAAAGTTACAACCATTGTGAATATGACACCACCTACAATTGCTAAACAGTTACGCTCCACACTAGGACACACAGGTTACTACCGCAGGTTCATTCGGAGATATGCCAACATTACTGCACCTATGGAAAACCTTCTGAAAAAGGCTGAAATGTTCCAATGGACTCCTAAATGAAATAAAGCATTTGAGACACTTAAGGAGAAACTCATTACAACACCGATTCTGATATTCCCAAACTGGGAGAAGGAATTTCACATCCATGTAGATGCTTATGGAATTGCCTTAGGAGCTATCTTAACACAACCTAGAGATAGAGCTATGGATCACCCTATCTATTTTGTGAGTCGAAAGATGTCACAAGAAGAAAACAACTACACAACGACAAAAAGGGAAGTCTTAGAAATGATTTATTCTTTACATAAATTTAGACATTATCTGTTAGGATCTCATTTCAAATTATTTACTGATCATTCCGCACTGAAATACCTAGTTAACAAACCTATGTAGGAAGGGAGAATTTCTAGATGGTTGTTGTTATTTTATAAATTTTCCTTTGAAGTCATCATCAAGCCGGGACGATGCAAAGTTGGACACGGCCATATATCTAGGACAGAGTTAGGAGAAAGTGGTGGAGAAGTGGATGACCAGATCCTAGATGCAGACTTGTTCAAGATTGAGGCCATGCCGGAATATCTGGAGGACATAGCAATCTTTCTCATCATAGGGGCATGTCCTAAAACATATTTTGCAACCCAAAAATTCCATATGGTCATTAGAGTATCAGACTACAAATTGATCGTTGGATAATTGTATAAACTAGGACTAGACAACATCCTTAGATGATGCATCCTGGATCATGAAAGGAAGAATATACTCTGGGAATGCCATAGTGTAATCGTAAGAAGACACATAGGAGGAAAGGCCATGGCACAGAAAGTTCTACAGACAGGACTTTGGTGGGCCACACTATTAAAGGATGCAAAAGTATGTGCTAGATCATGTGATGTTTGCCAACAAGTGGGAAAGTTGTCCCGCCGATATGAACCACCACTACAACCAGTTAGAGTTCAACAAACATTTGAGAAATGGGTAGTTGACTTCATTGGACCAATCAACCCCAAATCCAAACATTCAAAGCCCAGGTACATCATTACCAAGACTGACTACCTTACCCATTGGGCAGAAGAAGCAGCAGTACAAGACTGTTCGACAGATACTGCTTCCAGGTTCATTTTCAAGAATATCATCACCCGGTTTGGATGTCCCAGGAGCCTAACCAGCGATCAGGGAGCTCATTTCATTAACAGCACTATAGAAACACTTACAATAGAATTTATGATATAGCATCACAAGAGAAGTCCATACCACCTATAGGACAATGGAACAGTTGAAGCCTTCAAAAAAATCCTGGAAAGGGAACTAACAAAGGTCTTTTGCACAAACCTGGAGGATTGGGATGATTTTCTTTCTGGTGTATATGTGTTATCAATCGCCAACTTTTGCACAAATGGAGAAGTGTTCAACTGGTGTAGTTTCTTGTTGGAGGAACTACTAGTAGCTTGCGAGGAAGCTCAGGAGAAGGGAGGAACCTTCACCTATGGATACATACTTGTGGAATTTTCAATTTTCAAATGGACACCACCTATGGGAAGACAACTGACAATACTAGATAATGGGTGCATGGTGAATATGTTCAAGCCATGGAAGTCCAAACAAGACTCGGAGAATACAACACTCAACAACGCAACATTTTACAAATGGTATAATGGTATTATAGACACAACGCAAAGGTTGTGTATCCTGCAAGAGCTCCTCAACTGTAACACGAGGAATATTGCCTTCAACATGAACTAGCACAACACATTCATCTGGATGAGACATGTTAGCAAGGAACATTTACACACAAGGATGCTACCATTCTATTTGGATGAGGAAGCCTTTGATAAGGAAGCCATGTCATGTCCATGAGTCAAATGTGACCCACGTAAATCAGGAATGCATTACATTTTTCTTATGGAGTTGCTAAGAAAAAGGACAATGAAGAAGGAGAAGGACCGAGTTCAGGTCCCGAGCAGAAGAATCCAGATGCTCCGGTATGAACAAACTCCAAGGAGGAAGAAGAGATACAACAATTAGAGTAGAGAAAAAGATCATCCCGCTTACAGCTACCAGACAATGTCGTGCCGTCATGTGCGTAGGTTAACTAGAAATTGGGAATTGTACTTGGTACCAAACCATTGGTAAAGAGTCCCAGAACTGGGGTCTCGCCGAACAAACCCCTGAACCCACAACCCCTTGCATATGTCACTCCCCGAACCCATGCCATGACCAAATCCACCACTATCATTGATATTCAGGATGACCTGGAGCCTGAAACATTTCCTTCCATAGCCGTCACTGAGCAACCCCCACCACTCCAATTACCAAACCTCATCACTACCAGTCCACATTAGACAATAACATCAGAGCCGATGCAGCTCGATCACCTAGAGATAACGGAGCAATGACTCCCACAAATGACCAAAGAATCACTCAAGCCAAGATCAGAAATTTATGGTCTCAACTCCAAAGCCTCAGAGATGAGCACGACACTGGATGATCCAAATCTAGATGCCCAGGAACAACATCCTAAATCTTCAACGCAAGAAGAAGACGCCCGATCTAGAGAGGATTTGGAACCTAACAACTACCAACAAATCACCTCACCAGCTAAGGGTGAGCCTTGAGGGTGCCCAAGAAATCACGACACATCAAGCAGAAGCACCAGAAGATCCAGAGATACTAGATGCACACAATGAACCAAAATCAACAACGGAGCAGGATACGACAACCATGCAAGCAAAAATGGAGCAAGTTCTCCATAACCCTTAGCAATGTGCAGAATTGATGCAACTCTGCATAGCCAAAACAAATGTTTTGAATCTTTTGCCCACATAGCTAAGATTGAGAATCACACCAGTGCCACCAATAGAGGAAGAGGTAGAAACTCATTCAAACCATTCAATAGCTAGTGGAATCCCTCTACAAATGCAAGCACCCACCGAAGAATCTCCTTCATCATACGACCTGGTACAGTGGACAGCACCACAATTATTTGGACTAATCAGGGCATCAACAAACTAGTTGGAGAAAAGGCTCCAAGAGGCTGAGAGATCCACCAAGATTGCAAGGAAGGAATAATTTTTTGCGCAAACATGTAGAATGCAGGAAGCACATGACAAACTCCAAGTCCAACGCAAACTGGAAAAAGTGTAGGAAAAACTTGTTGAGGCTTGGCCAAAGATTCAGAAGGTTTCACCTAAACTACCTGAGGCCAGTGATGTAGGTGATCTAGAGAAACAGATCGAGCTATTACAGGAAGCATGGATGAAACTCGCTACACACACTGACTAGCTACAAGCAAAGCTACAACAAGTCTAGCAGGAAGTAGAACAAAAACCTCAATATCTATAGGCACAAATGCAGAAGATCGTATTGCAAGGTAACAATGCCTGAGTAGCACTGCACAAGCACACAATGTTTTGCACCAAAATATTCAAGGAAGTTAGCGACTGGATGGGCATCATTACTCCATGGAATCAAGCCTTGGAGGATGTGCACACAAAGATCTAGGTGATGAATGAAGAAGTTGGGGTCACAATGGACCCCATGGAGAAACAACAGAGGTTCAACAAAATTCAACAGGCCGACAATGAACTAAATACACTCTATGAGGCACAATCTGTATCCAAGAAAGAGATGCGTGATTTTTGACCAGTAATTTAGACTGCCTATATGAAAATGCATCAGGTTGATGCAACAACAAACTCCGAGTGGAATGTGTTGGTGGCGACCAATCCAAAGGAGTACAACAAAGAGATGACCCAATTGTAAAAGGGTTGGTTGGTTGGTTGGTTGGTTGGTTCGCTCATTATTTGGTTCATTAGTTCATGAGTTGGTTGGATGGGTTGAGTCGAGTCAGGTTGGCCAGAGTCGCCCAAGGTTTTGGGATTAGTTGTTGATAATTGTTGTAAGTCGAAGGAAGACAATTATGAGTCTATAATGAATTGGACCTATTAGTTGGAGAATTAGAGCTCTGGGGAATGAGTCCAGAGCCCAGAGTCTGTACTAATCCTTGCTATATAATTCTAAGTCTATAATGAGAGAAAGATCCTAAAGATAATAGGAAGCAGGACCAAATTTCAAAATATGTTGCATCTTTGTATGTTTACTTATGCATTACAGTATTTCCTTATAGCTTATGAGTTATATTTGATGGTTCAATGTTTAAATGCTTGATCACAACGTAAGTAGATTCGATTTGTGGATTTATATGTTTCATATCTCTTAATGTCTCTTGAGCAAGAAAAGGAATGATTTATGACTTCTCTATGGATCCTCTTTAGTCTTTTCCCTACCCTTCCCTATCTATCTATCTCAACAACGCTTCGGGTGAGACTTCTTCTCTTCAGAGGAGATGAAAATGCCAACGCTCTAGACTACACGGTACCTTTTGTTGGTAACCTGAGAAGGACCTTGGTCTGATCAAATTCGTGCCAATAGATTATACAACTCCTTATAGGTGGAGGCTTATTCTAAATAAAAAAGGATACAGAGGTTGATCCAACATGAGTAATTGCGAAAAAAAATTATTTTAACCTCTTGGATGAATATTATGGTCTTATTAGTATGTCAATTTCTCCCAAGATATTATTTCATATTGATTCTTATACTACTCCAAATGGGATGTGCATGACACTTGAAGGTCTCTTTGGAAAAAAAGGCGAGATGAGAGGCCATATGCTTGAGGTAGAGTTGACTTTATTAAAACGGAGAAGATTTGTTGGCCCTTGACCAAGTTTTGTGGAAACATTGGTCGTGTTTGACCATTGGTGGGACTTCGACAGGCTAGTCAAAGATGAAGTGCCCAGGCGAAGCGGAGATCATTGGATCTCACCCTTTTTGTAGGATTTTTGGGTTTTAGGGTTTATGTAACGGGTATGGGATGTTGGCCCATGGGTTTACCCATGCTTAGGACTCTAAGTGCAAGTACTTGTAATTGGCTTAGTGCATTACCATTTGGATTTGTGCAAGAATATGTGTTAATTCTTGCAGAGATAAGTGCAAGTGATTCTAAGAGGCTTTGTGCACACAGACTATGTAAGTCTTTTTGCTATTTGGGAGTTGGCTTTATGCCTTGACCTAATTCGGGGAAGGAGGATTTGGTGAGGTGCACGCAGATATACTACCCTTTGTGGAGTGTCTCTATGGCTCCGTGCACATGAGAAGAGTAATGTAAGAAATATTGAAGATCAATAAAGAAGAAGAAGAGTTGGTGGACATAGCCCCACACTGGGGTGAACCACATATATCCTGCATTGTTATTCTTTGTGAAATGTTGTTCATGATGTTTATGTATCTATTTTATTAGTGCACTGATCTTGATGTGTGATAGGTAGATCCATTGATTCTTAGTGCTTTATCTATGAATAAATTCTAGATTCGCTCTGATGCTATGTGCTAAATGATTAGATGTGCTTAATCTTGATTACTATTACGCTAAACTATAATATGGGTTAAATATACGATGTGCATAAGGATCATAACCTAATGCATATTGTCGACTAAGTGCTATGTTCAGTGTTGTAATCATAGATCTGTGTCCCAGCTAGGTTGTAGACACTTGAGTCCCGTAACCCCCCCTGCCTCTACCTCGGGTGAGACTTCATCTTCTTCACAGGTGTTGCCAAAAGGGATGGTACTTAGGGTTTTTTTGGTGCATTGTTGAAGCGTTGAACCCTGGGTCTGCTTGTGTGCCAAAAAATGGTTCTGTTGTTAGGACTTGAATCTGTGATTGCTGGGAACTGAAGAAAAGAGAAATCTTTGTGCGTAGATCTGTTGTTGTAGTGTGCAGTATTCTACTTGACTTGTGAATCTTTGTGCTAAGAAAAATAAGTCTGATTTGAAGAAAAGAGGTAAGATATTAAAGATTTGTGCTCTGGTAAAGGTAAGATAAGTGGAATTTTTTTATGAGAAAGTATGAATCTAGGTATGTTTGACATATTTTTTCCTAGTCTGAAAACTAGGACATAGCTAGAAGAAAGAAGATTTGATCTAAATAGATTTGATAAAAATAGTGAAATATATGTTATTCCTATGCATAGAAAGAATTTTTGGACTAACAAGTGGGTGCATGAACCTAGAACAATTTTTTGCAGATTGTAGGTCCATCACTATGATCCCAATGCACATTACAGGAAAGGTTGGGAATCATTTAAGAGAAAGAGAGGCTTGACACTCTGTTATAACTACAAAAGATCGTGACATCTTGCTAGGGAATTCCCTGGTACAAGTTCTATTTTTCTTTGTTGTAAAGTTGTTGGTCATGAGGTTTTGGATTTCCCTAGAATGATTGCTAAAGTTGAAAAGATGAACCTGAGACAAGAAAACTATGAAGAAGGTCAAGACACTAAGGATATGTTAGAGAACCAGAAAGAATCAGAGAGTATGCTATTATAGCTGAAAGAAACACTGAATGATCGCAGAGACATTAGTTTACCAGAGATATTAAATGAGAACAAGTGCATAGAAACAAGAATAGGAGACTTTGACATAGTCTGTGTTCTGGATGAGGAAACACAGGTGAATATCACGCCAGAAAGCACTTGGGAAATTTTGGGAAAGCCTGCTATGGTTCCTTCATTGGGAAGGATAGGATTGTTTAAATGAAATATGATAAACCTATGTGGAAGAGTTACTAAGGTACCTATGATTTTCCATGGAACATTGAATGAAGAATAATTTGAGGTCATTAAGTTTTTTGAGAACAATGCCCCTTTTGCACTCTTGCTAGGAACGACTTGGATTGAGAAAGATCAGATCCGAAGGAAAGCAGAGGAGGAAGTTACAGAACAGAAAAAACAAGAATTAAGGGACTTCATGGCTAGGAAAATAACGCAACTAAGAGAAGAACAAGAGGACACATCAAAGTAACTAAGGACCAGAAACATAGTTGTTGAAGTTGAAATAACACAAGAAATTTTAAAGAACCTATCCATGTAGGAGAGAAGAGAACCCACCCCGAAAATAGTAAGAGAAGAGGTATTACACTTGAATCGTTTGAAAGACCCTCGGCAGTGTGAAGTTACTATGCTAAGAGAAGATAAGAACAAGAATGGATAGAGGAACCCAGTGACTCAAATCATAGGCAAAAAGGAAAAAAAACTCAGCAAGAGGAAAGAAAAGTTAGAAAGGCTGTAGGAATTTCCAGAGGATATTTCACTGAAGGTAGGCATGCAGAACTTGAACCTCACTAGAATCGCAGAACCGCGCAGAATGTCACTTCGCCATGGCAAAGCTATATGATCGTTGGAGGCATCCTGGCCATTAGAATGACACTCTAAAATGGATAGAAACACAGTTATTTCCATAAATATCGTCATTGGACCGTTGGGACCACACCACAATGGCTCGATTCGTATTGATTGAGGAATTTCAATTTATTGAAGGAATCTGTTACGACATTGCTTATTTAATCCGTCGAATTCCACACCGGGACCACTTTTGCAAACTGAGATATTTGAGCTAATAGATAATTGACCACATACCATGATGTACTGCCTAGACCTCACCATTAACTCGATTACCTTGAGTGTCCATTTTCCTACCTCTTTTATTTGATTACGAGTGTGCATGTTGGGCGACCTTAGTGTAGTAGAGAAATCTGTAGAAGAGATATTGATTGACCTTATGGCTAAGAAATTCATATATGTAGTTATACATGCATCGTCGATGGGTGTATTGCAAGCATCCCCCTCAACTAGATGTTGATCTATGCCATCCCAAACCACGATTGAGAAAAGAAGCAAGCACCACGATGATCTGGCAAAGGTGAAGTAGATCTCCTTGATCTTTCCAGACTACATTCCACCTTTGGTTGGCGCAGTTAGTCGTGAAAACATCCCGTGTGACTTTGGGTACACGTTGATTACTATGTACCTCTCGAAGGGGATAAACATAGTTAGACCATAGCTGGGACTGATCCCAAATCTAAAGATCAGTGATTTCAACCTTGGAGACCAAAATATCTATGTGATGCTCACACCGCATATATACCTGATGAAGATGAATGGGAAGAAGCCCAATATAGTTCCCCAACAATGGATTAAAGAGATCACATTGTCGAAGATCTTAAACATGATGAAGATCCAACACTTCAGAAGACATTAGGAGGTTAACACGTGCATTAAAATCCTCCTGTCATGCTACCATGGAGGCTATTTCTGGTTATATACGCGCATGACTATGGATCTGGCACTAATCCACCGGATTACTAGATTGAGCATGCAAGGACCAGAACTTCAGATCTCTCCCTGATGTAGCAAATCAAGGAGGTATATGGCAATGAGGAGAAGGGGAAGTGAGGCTACAAGGTATCTTCCATCCAAGATGGTGCATTGCACCTAGCTTTTCAACTAATCATTGGCAAGCTCATCAGAAATAACCAACTGACACAAGTCACAGGGTTCATAGTCGACCATTTAGGGAAGTGCATTGAATGGATGTAGATGAACTGGGTGACTGTTGTGGGGTATTCTACCCTACGGACTAGCAAGCTAGGGTTTTAAACTTGCATGCAGATCATGACCCTTCATAAGCTACTTTTAACCTTCTACCCAAATCTGAAACCCCTTTTCTCAGGCAAACAAGAGAAGAATCAACTAACCTTTTAATCGACGGTTGAAGTAGATCCTCCGTTGAGATTTTATCCCCTTGCTGCGGCTGCTCCTTCCAAAAATCTTTCCTGCAATCAAGACAAAACTATGCATGCATGCTACTGATCTACTAGAGGGTTAGAGATTAAACACGAATCGAATAACATAGATAAGACTCATGTATGTGGGACGGGAAAAGTATCTTTTTCATTAATCTCAATATGAACCAACCTACAATGATTTTGAGACCGGCCACCGTTCCTCGATCCTGATCCTGGGCTCTTCCTCTTCTTTTTGTCCTCCAAGTGCTGTTGCTTGAATTTCTCCTAAAGCTTGAGGCAAGGCTAAAGGGTTGGGACAATAATGGACTTGGCTATTTTGGCAGAGTTTCTTTTCTATGATTTTTCCTCTTTTGAATAGTACCCCTACCCCTCCTTTTATAGGCTAGAAGGAGCTAGGGTTTTTGGCGAACTCTCGACCATGCATGGCTGGGAGTTCCAGTTAACTGACAAAAAGCTCTTCGTCCCGGCGAAAACTTTCCTGATTTTTTGCTTTGTTAGGTAACCGCAAGCTGTAGTGGGCTAGCCAGCGGTCACCCGCGTGCAGTAGAAGGCTAGCAAGCGGTCCAACGTGCCCAGTGAGAGGTTAGGGCGCGGGTTGTTTGATTTAAGTGGTTTTTTGAGGTTTTGTTCAGCATGGCTTTGGCTAGGAAGAGGCATGAGTTGGCCTGATGCCAGGTAAACCTGTGTGGTGCATTTTAGGGTTATAACAGATGCCCCCTAATGTGTGAGGTCAGAAGAGCATCTGATGGCCGAAATACATTACCAATTCTTTACCAATCTGTACCGATATGTTGAATGAGTGAGCCCAGGAATCAGGAACCAGGAAGTGTCGTCTGCAAAAAATATCAAATGTCTCACCGAGGCGGGCATACCCATGCTCGGGATAAATCAGAACCATGGCTACCAATCAAATACACTGTAGATCCATGTCAAATCACTATAAAGAGTAGCCGCGAAAAATACACAGTGGAGCTACATCTCGAAATCAGAAAGATATACATAGAAGGTATCCATCTCTCAGAAGCTGATTTGGCCTGATGGCTGTACTTCCGAGCTCGAGCAACAACTTCAAAGTCTTATAACCTCGAGTAAGAGTGTAATGTGAGTGTACAACTACACTACCTAGAGGTCTTCGACGGCTCGTCGGTTATGGACTTGATAATCTTGATGATCGGACTGAAGGCTTCATTGATTTCAAACAAAGACTTGATTGGACGTTCAGGATGGCCGGGTATGCGGACAAGAGACATATTGCAGAGTGGCCGACTCAGGCTAAGTA
>ML800369.1:0-17291 GCA_009831015.1 Picea engelmannii | reverse complement strand
GATACCCTAACCTGCTGACTGTGTCCCCCCAGACTCCAAACCCTGAAAGGAGCACTTCTCACCACAGGAGGGGATGACTGCCCCACCCAGGCTGAAAGGAAACCAAACAGACCCGCGACTGTCACCAAGACAGCGCGCGGTCAACCGCGTGCTGAACTATAATAGCCCGCGGGTATCCGCTCTCAAAACTAAAGCAGCCCGCGGGTATGTATAAAATCTGAGAAAAAATCAAACACAGGCAGCCCAGACCTGAAAAAGGCCTCTGGTATTGACAACCAGGGTCTCTGAAAAGCTTGGATGCTAGTACTTCAACAGAAAAAGAAAAATTTTCAAAAAAGAAAACAAATGAAAAGAACAGTCAAAACAATAAGGCAGACTGAAAGCAAGACAGTAAACCAATCAAGACCCAGACAGGATCCAGAAATCCCCCTGAGAAGGTAAACTTCTGACAGGGAAGAGGAGACTCCCTCTTAAGCTTCCTGGGCTCTACACGCTACTGAAACCACCACATCAAGCGGTCAACCGCAGGCTGTAGAAGGTTAGGGCACGGGTTACCCATGGGCAGGGCTTCTGCAGGCCGCGGGTACCTCTGTGTGTCCCGAGAATAAATGTCAAGCGTCAGTCAAGGAAAACTGGTATTGATAACCAGGTTCCCTGCTAGCATTGACCTAACAGACAACAAAATAAACAAAGAAACAAAGACTAAACTTCTTTAAACTACCCAAAAGATCTTTAACCAAATCCAGAAACCCTAAGAGTAAAATCTCCCCAGTGGAGTCACCAATTCTGTTGTGGGGTATTCTACCCTACGGACTAGTAAGCTAGGGTTTTAAACTTGCATGTATATCATGACCCTTCATAAGCTACTTTTAACCTTCTACCCGAATCTGAAACCCCTTTTCTTAGGCAAACAAGAGAAGAATCAATTAACCTTTTAATCGACGGTTGAAGTAGATCCTCCGTTGAGCTTTTATCCCCTTGCTGCGGCTGCTCCTTCCAAAAAGCTTTCCTGCAATCAAGACAAAACTATGCATGCATGCTACTGATCTACTAGAGGGTTAGATATTAAACACGAATCGAATAACATAGATAAGACTCATGTATGCGGGACGGGAAAAGTATCTTTTTCATTAATCTCAATATGAACCAACTTACAATGATTTTGAGACCGGCCACCGTTCCTCGATCCTGATCCTGGGCTCTTCCTCTTCTTTTTGTCCTCCAACTGTTGTTGCTTGAATTTCTCCTAAAGCTTGAGGCAAGGCTAAAGGGTTGGGACAATAATGGACTTGGCTATTTTGGCAGAGTTTCTTTGCTATGATTTTTCCTCTTTTGAATAGTACCCCTACCCCTCCTTTTATAGGCTAGAAGGAGCTAGGGTTTTTGGCGAACTCTCGGCCATGCATGGCTGGAAGTTCCAGTTAACTGACAAAAAGCTCTTCGTCCCGGCGGAAACTTTCCTGATTTTTTGCTTTGTTAGGTAACCGCGGGCTATAGTGGGCTAGCCAGCGGTCACCCGCGTGCAGTAGAAGGCTAGCAAGCGGTCCAACGTGCCCAGTGAGAGGTTAGGGCGCGGGTTGTTTGATTTAAGTCATTTTTTGAGGTTTTGTTTAGCATGGCTTTGTCTAGGAAGAGGCATGAGTTGGTCTGATTCCAGGTAAACCTGTGTGGTGCATTTTAGGGTTATAATAGTGACCTACCTCTTCAATGAGTTGGAGAAGGACTGTCGTGAAGCGCAGGACCAAGGCTATGATTTTCACTTCAGTTGGTTGTTGATTCTCATTACATTTGTCTCTTGGGAGATGCTGGAGGGAGGGACATTCTTGGAAGTCGAGCCATTGGAGCCATTGGCCATGAGTTTCACCACCTTGTGGTATACGAGCGATATGGATAAGAAGTGGCAATCAAATGCGGTGTTCCACACTTACTACCTACAACTCAAGTGCACCATTGAATCATTCCCCCAAATGACCTGGAACACCTTGCATACATACAGGCCGCTAGCGAAGTTTTGTGCATACCAACACTTCATTTACATCACTACACGCAGGGACAAAAGTAAAGAGGAGTTTCAGTCGTACTAAAAATTGACTGACGAATACATGGAGGAGATAACCAAGGAATGACTAGCCGAATTCCTTGTACTAGTCAGAGATGCAGAACTCTCTGACCCTGATATCATCAAAAGTCCTTTGGTCACCCAGACTGAGTATGATAGCCCGAGCAACAAAAAGAAAAATAAGAAAAAGGAGGAAGTGAGGGACATAGGCAGTGAAGAGAAGGACAACGCATCAGAGGAAATTGTTCCTGAATCACCTGGAGGAGCAGGAGCCGACGAAGTAAACCAAGAGGAGGAAGGGGGAAAAGACAAGAAAGAAAAGGGAAAGGTGACACCACCAAAGGATCCCCTTACATATGCCAAGACATTAAAGAAAAGGAAGGTTTCTCCGCATAAACCATCATCATGGAAGATGTCCCGAACCAATAAGCCTCAGTCACAGAATGTGCTCACCATGGACGACATCGAGCTCATCATCACAACTGTCGAGGATGCTTCAGAAGACATATTGCAGATACATGGAGAAAAATAGGAGTCGATGTATGACGTAATCGAGAAGGATCTCAAAGACATCTATAAATCTATGTAGTCGAGCCATGTAGTGTCTACTATGCCAACCTCAGCATAAAATATAGAATTGGGGGATGAGACCACCCAATTACACAGATTAGTAGATGGCATAGAGACTTGAATTCATCGATTCCAAGAAGAAAATGAGTAGGCCATAGAGGCCTTGAATAAATAAAAGGAGGAGGTCCTAGAGCAACTTAGGAATGCGTAACAAGAGAAAGATGACCTTAGAGAAAATTTTGAGGAGGACAGAGAGAAAATCCAAAAAGAGAAAGAATACATGTTCACAGAGCACACTGTGGTCAAGGAATCCGTTACTAGAGCACTTCACTCTATGTCGGGCTTGGCACAGATGGAAGAAGAGACAACCAAGAGCGAAGTGGGGAATCTCACTGAGGCCATTCAACAGGTTCAAGCAAGAGAAGTAGAGTTAGAACTTAAAGCAATACCTCTCACTCTACAAGAAGTGTGGGATCAGAGGGAAGAGACTTCTAGGAGGATAGTAGAAAGAATCAAGGCATTGGCCTTAGAATGTAATCAATTAGTGCTCGAAGTGCGCAGACCTATGAGTGCCTTGCAGAAGACCTAGAGCTGAGGACATTGGAGGCACAACTCCAGGAAGCGAAGCAACAGGTGTCAATTGTGAAAGCATAGATGAAGCTACTTACTGCAATGGATAAGATGAAGTGGTCATAGGAGCAATGCATAGTTCAACAATAGGTCACTTCCATCCAGAGCCAATTTATGGAGGTGACACAGAGACTCCAGTCGGTGCAGGACTACACACTTTTTGAAGAGATCGAGGGACAAGGCTCACAGTTGGAACAAGTGGTAGCAATAGTTGAACAACACCTGGAAGGGCCTATTACTGAGAAATTCATTCAGGATTTCACTGAGAAGGAGGCTCTAGTGAAGCAGTAAGTCGAGGCAGCTCGAGCTAAGCTCGAGGCCTTTGAAGAAGTATTACCTAGATCAAAGTGATGCGGGACAAGTCACAGGTGAGTGTTGGGGGCATGCTGGCCCTCTACCAAGTTTTTTGGAAACGTTGGTTGTGTTTGACCATTGGTGGGACTTTGACAGGCTGGTCAAAGATGGAGCGCCCAGGTGAAGCAGAGATCGCGAGATCTCGCCATTTTTGTGGGATTTTTGGGTTTTAGGGTTTATGTAACAGGTATGGGATGTCATCCCATGGGTTTACCCATGCTTAGGCATTTTTGTAATGTATAAATAAGTATCTAGGTGATGTAAGAAGCCGCCTATGGCTAAGTGCTAGTGTTATCTATGTGCAAAGAATTGTAATTGGATTTGTGCAAGAAGATGTGTTAAGGCTTGTAGAGCTAAGTGCAAGTACTTGCAATTGGCTTAGTGCATAACCAGTTGGATTTTTGCAAGAAGATGTGTTAAGGCTTGCAGAGCTAATTGCAAGTGATTGTAAGAGGCTTTGTGCAGATGGACTGTGTAAGGCTTTGTGCTATTCAGGATTTGGCTTTGTGCCTTGACCTAATTCAGGGAAGGAGGATCTGGCAAGGTGCGCGTAGATCTCCTGTCCTTTGCAGAGTGGCTATGTGCACAGGAGCAGAGGAATGTAAGAAATATTGAAGATCAATAAATAAGAAGAAGAGTTGGTGTACGTAGCCCCATACTGCAGTGAACCACCTATATCTTGTGTTGTTATGTCGTATGCAATGTTGTTTATGATGTTTATGTATCTATTTTCTTAGTACACTGATCTTGATGTGTGATAGGTAGATCCATTGATGCTTAGTTATTTACCTATTAATAAATGTTACATATTCTCTGATGTTGTGTGATAAATGATTAGATGTGATTAATCTTGATTACTACTGTGTTGACCTGTAATACGGGTTAAATATGCGACGTGAATAAGGATCATAACCTAATGCATATTGTCAGCTAAGTGGTATGTTAAGTGTTGTAATCACATATCTATGTCCCAGCTAGGTTGTAGACACTTGAGTCTTGCAACCCCCCTTGCCTCTACCTCGGGTGAGACTTCATTTACTTCGCATGTGTTGCCGAAAGGGTCGGTAGTTAGGGTTTTGTTGGTGCATTGTTGAAGCGTTGAACCCTGGGTCTGCCCCTGTGCCAAAAATATTTGATAATGTCCAATACTTCCTCATGAGGTCAATTCCCTTCTTATTTATCTAATTGGAAGTGGTATTTACAAATGTAAGAAATAAAAGTAGTTAGTTCATTCAATTTTGTCAAAACTAGGTCTAAAATATGCAGTACTTGTATCAACATTCCATTGAGTAAGGATCACATCGGAATAAAATTTGACCATGCCCTCATTGGATAATTTCATTGAGTCTCTAAAACATGAGTTATATAATATTATCAATATGGGGATAATCAAGGATTCCAAGACACATGCACTTGCTATGAATGAGAGAAGTAACACATCTTATCTAAAGGTCAAGAAGAAAGTAAAGGGAAAGACACATTCTAATCAAGAGGAGGAAATAAATTCCTATGATGGATCCTCAGGTTCCAAAGGTGAAAGGGAAAGAAAGGGAAGACAAAATGTATTTATTTCCATCGTGGCTCTAATTATGAATCAACATGCATGGAGAAGACAATAGGCCTCATGGTGTAGGAACTTCAACAGAACAATCTTGGGGACTACATTCCCAAGAATTCCAAGAAGAACCCAAAAAACAAAGAGCCACCAAAATAAGTTAGTTCTCATGCTTTGATTTCCATTCATTCTTTTCCCAATGTATGGATTTTAGATTCAAATACATCCCATCGCATGGAAGCCACAAAAGATGTCTTCTCATCTTTAACTGCTAGAACGATTCCTCCCATCCTCATGGGTGATAATAATATAGTATAGGTCGTTGAACAAGGGAGAATAGAGCTCCAACATGGAAGCTTTGAGAATTTCTTGCATGTCCCAAAAATCTCCATGAATCTACTCTCTATCTGTCAAATATCACAATCAGGCACATGAAAAAGGGTGGAATTCACACCGGATTTTGTGACCATATATGACATGCATGACACCTTCAAGATTTTTGTTGGTGAGGTCAATCACCAATATTGATTGTATACATTTTCGAATTTTATTTCTAAATCTGATTCGTCAATGCTACTAACTCATTCTGATGATGATAGTATATTTGGGCACGGGATATTTGGTAATCTAAATTTCAGGTACATGAAACAACTCAGAAAATAGGGAATGGTAAAAGGATTTTCATGGAATCGTCAAAGGAATGCATATTAGGAGCTACATGCACATCCTCCTACACCATAAATCTAACATGTTGAGTCCATAATTTTGGATTATACCTCATATCTATCTTACGAATTAGATTAGGAAAGTGATATACATACAAATGATGGGCATATAGATGATGAGTCACAACAGATTCCCAAGTGGGCACATTCCACCCTATATGGAGTAGGTGACCTTGCGGGAGATCCACCAGATCAAAGGAGGATGAGATCCCAGTTTGAGGGGCCTCCTGATTCACTTATATCTACTGAAATAGTGAGGCACATGCATTGCTACACAATTCAAGCTTCAAACCCCCAACCCTATGTAGAGGTGGCAGGGAATCTCCTTGACAACCAGACTTAGGATTTGGTTCTACTTATTTCATACATGAATATTATCAGGTGTAGATGGTTCCACCAGACCAATAGGGTAGTAGACAGACATGTGAGTGGGTACGAGGAAATATGGTTTTCCAAAGGACTTCAACATATCCATACATATTTCTACATATTCAACAGAATCTTCACTAAGCATAACCCTCCTTTGAAATTGGAAGAGCTATCTTACCTTGGAATTCATTACTTCCCTTAAACAATAACTTATGATTACTTCTCATATATGGTGCATGGTGTACTGGTGTATCTCTTCTACTATTATTCATTGGTCATTGGATATTATTTATTTTTCATTGGATATAAATTGAATATATAATCTGGTTGAATTATATGTTGAAAAATTGTTTGAAATTGTACTTTCTATTGATTCACCCCCCTCTCTCAGTATCAACAATTGGAATCAGAGTAGGTTACCTTCAATACAGTTTAACCATTGGAAGGAATATCTTGAACAATGATGGAAGGGAAAATTCCAAATGGGATTCCACCATTTGATGGAAACAATTTTGAATACTGGAGTAATATAATGAAAACTTACTTGAAAGCTATTGGGGTGCATGTTTGGCTCTCGGTTTCTCCAGGATACACAGCTTTGAAGAAACCGAAGACTACATCCCAGAAGGAAGAAAGAGAGAACAACAAAATGAAAATGGACATCATCCTGTATGGACTAGTTGATTCAGTAAAAGCTAAGGTGGGATCATGTGCATCAACCAAAGAGATTTGGGACATGCTACAAGATATTTATGAAAAGCCAGAAGTAGAAGAAGTTGAAACAAGTTAAAATCCTAAAATAGAAAAAGAAGAAAAACATGAAGCATAATCATTGTGTGCTCTAGAAAGACATAGAAAATAACTTGAAGAGGTCAATTTAATTGTAGCAGAATATAATATACTTCTTGAAAAGACAAATGAGAATATCTAAGAAGAAATATTTCAGAAAGAAAGAATATTTAAAGAAGAAATCAACAACCTGAAGAAACAATTAGAAGACTATGAGAAATTAAGAGAAGAAATCATCTCCTTGAATATTCAACTCAAAGAAGAAAGAAGAAAAGAAGAAGTAATGAATGTCCAGATGATGACGAAAGAAGAAGATTGTGATAAAATTGAACAAGAAGTTGTTTCATTGAGGAAGAAGTTAAGAAACTCTCAAGTGCTAAAAGACAAAAAATACCTTGGATGCATGGGTGAAACTTCATATAAGGAAGATGAAAATACCAGTAAGAATGTCGAAGAAAAGGAAATCTCTGCACAACCAATAAGGAGAATTGATGAGAAGTGGATCAGGCTACCAGAAAGAAGAAATGATTGCTAAGAGATGATTATCCAAGAAGACCTCCTACCTTCAGGAATCAAAGAAGATTCAATCAGTATGAAGGAAACTACAAAAGAATAGATAGTGATCAATTAAGGAATGAACCCATATGGACTACATCACAAAGGAGATCACTTACTCCCATGTATCAAAATTTATTTCTTGGTCATTGTTATACTTGCATAAATTTTGGACACAAAGCAATTAATTGCATATTCAATGAAAGGAACAAATATGCAAGATACATGAATGGTGTGAATAGTAGATATGGAAATGTTCATGTATTTTTCATTAGAAATTATAACTCATTTGACCCATTAATGGATCAAAACATTGTATGCTACAAGTGCAATAATCTTGGTCACAAATCACAAGATTGTAGAGATATGAAGGAATATGAACCTATGCCAAATGTTCCTATACCAAATACAGTATGGAGAATGAGAGAGATTCCAAACAATGAATATTGTTGAATAGAATTGATCATTGAAGACTGTAAAGAAGAAGATGAATGGTACACAGACAATGGGTGCTCATAACACATCACTGGGGATCAAAAACAATTAATCAGTTTGAATATAAAGGGTGGAAATGTTGCATATGGAGATGACTCATTTGCAAAAATACTCGGAAAAGGAGTAGTAGAGATTGGAAGTGAAAATGTAAAAGTAGAAAATGTCTTATTGTTTGAAGACCTTAAGCATAATATTCTTAGTGTCAGTAAAATATGTGATCAAGGATACACTTTCACGTTTTACTCAGTAAAATATGTGATCAAGGATACACTCTCATGTTTTACTCTCGAAGATGAAAAATTAGAGAAGAAGATTCAGGAATATTAGTATCAACCACTACAAGAATACCAAGTAACATATACATCCTAGACAAGGAGAAGAGAAAGAATATTGAAGACACAAGAAAAATATCTAAGGAATAAAAAGACCAGAAGGTAGTAAATAAAAATGAAGTACTATTAAGTTCCATATGTTCAGGGGGGGCATCCCCAAAGAAGAGATTTACCTTTTTCCATTGAAATTAGGGGGAGTAGCCCCACCCTTTTCCATTGATTTAAAAGGGGGAGAGAAACCAGGAGCATAATGAAAGGAGGAGCATGAGTGTTTCTGTCAATGACAAAGGGGGATATTTTTGGAATATTTGTTTTCATTGATGTCAACCCTAGTCATTGGTTGTGGAACCCACAGTTGATCATGGTATATGGAAATGAAGGAAAACACACATGTAGATACAAAACCAATGAATGGATAGTATATGTCATGTCTTATCTGGTGATAGGTGGCACATCACGTGGATCCTCATGATTGAGGAGAAATTATGTTTTGAAGATGAACATGTGAATTTTACAGGTCAACCGTGGATATAATTAAAGAAAAGAATTACAAAAAAAATAAAGTTGTAGGTCGGCCCTAATGTCAAGAGGAAGTGACATAAAGAGTATAAATCCACATGGAATACTTTCATTTTATTATGCAATCAATTATGATGGAGATAGCATAAGTGGGTCTGAAGTTGTGCTAGGAATATGTACAAAGTTCAATGTGGATCAAGTCTGAGGTGGTGAAGTTTGAAAGGCCTGTAAGTTTCGAAATTGCAGAAACCCTAGTTTTTTTAGGGTGACAACGAGATGATAAGAGGATATGCAGCGTACATATGTGGGCTGATACGAAGAAAAGTAGCGTACATACACAAGATGACAAGAGGAAAGGAAGCATACGTGAGAAAAAGGTTGAGAAAGTTCTAAGGAAGGCACATATTGGTGATCTTTGGTTTAGGTTTCTGTGTAATGGTTATATTATGTTGATGGTGATATTTTTGTGTAAGTGTTTATTATCTCTTACATATTATTGGGTTTAAGGAAGGGGAAAGTATAGAGGGTTTAACCCTCCCTTGAACTTGGAAGTTGTTTCTTCCCTTAATTGGAAGTTGACCCTCCATTGGAAGTTGTTTCTTCCCTTGATTGGAGGTTTGAACCTCCTTTGAACTTGGAAGAGTAATATTCCCTTGGAAATAATTACATCCCTTGAAAAATAAATTATGATTACTTGTCATATATGGTGCATGGTGTATTGGTTTATCTCTTCTACTATTCTTCATTGTTCATTGGATATTCTTCATTTCTCATTGGATATAAATTGAATATATAATATGGTTGAAGTATAAGTTGAAAAAGTGTTTGAAATTGTACTTGCTACTGATTCACCCCCTCTCATTATCAACAATTGGAATCAGAACAGGTTACCTTCAGTACATTTCAACCACTAGAAGGAAGATCTTGAACAATGATGGAATGAAAAATTCCAAATGGGATTCCACCACTTGATGGAATCCATTTTGAATACTAGAGTAATAGAATGGAAACTTACTTGAAATCTCTTGGGGTGGATGTTTGTCTCTTATTTTTTTCAGAATACATAGATTTGAAGAGACCAAAGACCACAACCCAGAAGGAAGAAACAAGGAAAAATAAAATTGAAATGGATGTCATCCTGGATGGACTAGTTGATTCAATAAAAGATAAGGTGGGATCATGTGCATCATCCAATGAGATTTGGGATAAGATACAAAATATTTATCCAAAGCCACAAGGAGAAGAAGTTGAAGAAAGTTACAATCCTAAAATAGAAAAATAAGAAAATCATGAAGTAGAATCATTGTGTGCTCTAGAAATACATAGAAAAGAACTTGAAGAGGTCAATTTAAGTGTAGCAGAATATAATATACTTCTTGAAAATACGAATGAGAATCTCAAAGAAGAAATATTTCAGCAAGAAAGAAGATTTAAATAAGAAATCAACCACATGAAGAAACAATTAGAAGACTATGAGAAAGTGAGAGAATAAATCATCGCCTTGAATATTAAAATCGAAGAAACAAGAAGAATAGAATAAGTAATGAATGTCTAGATGATGAATAAAGAAAACAATTGTGAGAAGCTTGAACAAAAAGTTGTCTCGTTGAGGAAGAACTTAAGGAACTCTAAAGTGACAAAAGATAGAAAATACATTGGATGCATGGGTGAAACTTCATATAGGGAAGATGAAAATACCAATAAGAATGTTGAAGAAAAGGAATGCTCCACACATCCAATAAGGAGATCTAATGAGAAGTGGATCAAGCTTCCAAAAATAATAAATGATTATAGAAGAGATGATTGTCCAAGAAGACCTCCTAACTTTAGGAATCAAATAAGCGTCAATCACTATGAAGGAAACTACATAAGAGTAAATCGTGATCAATTAAGGCATGAACCCAGATGGACTACACCACAAAGAAGATCACTTACTCCCAGTATAAAAAATTATTTCTTGGTCATTGTTATACTTGCAGAAATTTTGGACACAAAGGAATTAATTGCATATTCAATGAAAGGAACAATTGTGCAAGATACATGAATGGTGTGAATAGTATATATGGAAATGTTCATTGATTTTTCAAGATAAATTATAATCAATTTGACCCATTAATGGATCAAAACATTGTATGCTACAAGTGCAATAATCTTGGTCTCAAAGAATGAGATTGTAGAGATATGAAGGAAAATGTTCTTATGCAAAATGACCCTATACCAACTACAGTATGTAGAAGGGAGGAGATTCCAAACAATGAATATTGTAGAATAACATTGATCATTGTAGAATGTCAAGAAGAATATGGATGGTACATAGATAATGGGTTCTCATCATAGATGATTGGGGATCAAAACAAATTCATCATCTTGAATAGAAAGGGTGGAAAATTTTCATTTGGAGATCTCTCATCTACCAAAATACTCGGAAAATGAGTAGTAAAGCTTGGAACTGAAAATGTAAAAGAATAAAATGTCCTATTGGTTGAAGACCTGAACCATAATCTCCCCAGTCTCAATAAAATGTGTGATTGAGGATATAATATCATGTTTGACTCCCAAAGATGAAAAATCAAAGAAGAAGATTCATGAAGATTGGTTGCAATCGCTACAAGAAGATCAAGTAACATATACATCATAGACAAGGAGAAGAGAAAGAATATTGAAGACAAACGAAAAATATCGAAGGTAGAAAAATACCACAAGACCAGAGAGAAAAATGAAGTACTATTAAGTGCCATATGTTCACGGGGAGAAGCCCCAAAGAAGAGAGTTACATTTTTCCATTAAACTCAAGGGGAGCAGCCTCATCCTTTTCTATTGATGTCAAAGGGGGAGAGAATCCAGGAGCATAATGATAGGGGGATGATGAGTTTTGCCATCAATGAAAAAGGGGGAGATTGTTGGAATCTTGGTTGTCGTTGATGTCAACCCTAGTCATTGGTTGTGGAACCCGCAATTGATCGTGGTATATGGACATGAATAACAACACAAATGCAGATGAAATACCCATGAATGGATAGTATAAATCATGCCATTTCTAGTGATAGGTGGCACATCATGTGGATCCTCATGATTGAGGAGAAATCATTTTTTGAATATGAACATGTGAATTTTGTAGGTCGGCCCTAAATATAATTAAGGAAAAGAATTAAAAAATAAGAAAGTGACAGATCCTCCCTAATGTCAAAAGGTAGTGACATAAAGAGTATAAATACACATGGAATACTTTCATTTTATCATCTAAGAAAGTGTTATGGATCTAGCATAATTGGGTCTGCACTTGTGCTAAGAGTATGTACAGAGTTCAACATGGAGCAAGTCTGAGGTGGCGAAGTCTGAAAGGCTTGGAAGTTTTGGAATTGCAGAAACACTAGTTTTCTGAGGGTTTATGAACATTGATAAGATGACAAGTAACGTACATATGAAATATCATAAGAATGTAGGTAGAATACATACATGGTATGATAAGAGGACATCTAGCCTACCTGAGAAAAGGCTTGAGGAAATTCTAAGGACGACACATATTGGTGATCTCTGGTTCAAGTTTCCGTGTAATGGTTATATTTTGTTGATGGTGATATTTTGATGTAAAGATTCATTATCTCTTATGTACTCTTGTGTGGAAGGAAGGGGAACGAATACATGGTTTAACCCTCCCTTGAACTTGGAAGTTGTTTCTACCCTTAATTGGAGGTTGACCCTCCTTTGGAAGTTGTTGGTTCCCTTGATTGGAGGTTTGACCTTCCTTTGAACTTGGAAGAGTTATCTTCCCTTGGAAGTTATTACTTCCCTTTAACAATAACTTATTATTATTTCTCATATATGGTGCATGGTGTATTGGTGTAACTCTTATACTATTCTTCATTGTTCATTGGATATTGTTCATTTCTCATTGGATATAAATTGAATATATAATCTGGTTGAATTATAAGTTGAATTTTTTTTTGAAATTGTACTTGCCACTGATTCACCCCCCTCTCAGTATCAATAATTGTAATCAGAGCAAGTTACCTTAAGTAGAATTTAACCACTGGAAGGATGATCTCGAACAAGGATGAAAGGGAATATTCCAAATGGGATTCCACCATTTGATGGAAGCAATTTTGAATACTGGAGTAATATAAGTAAAAATTACTTGAAAACTATTGGGGTGGATGTATGTCTCTTAGTTGTTTCAGGATACAAAGCTTTGAAGAAACCAAAGAATGTAGCCCAGAAGGAAGAAAGAAGGAACAACAAAATGGAAATGGATGCCATCTTGGATGGAATAGTTGATTCAGTAAAATATAATATGGGATCATGTGCATCAGTGAAATATCTTTGGGACAAGCTACATGATCTTTATGCAAATCCAAAATTAGAGTAATTTTAAGCAAGTTACAATCCTGAAATAGAAAAAGAAGAAAATCATGAAGTGCAATCATTGTGTTCTCTAGAAAGACATAGAAAAGAACTTGAAGAGGTCAATTTAAGTGTAGCATAATATAATATACTTCTTGAAAATATGAATGAGAATCTGGAAGTAGAAATATTTCAGAAACAAAGAAGATTCAAAGAAGAAATCAACAACCCGAAGAAAAAATTATAAGACTATGAGAAAGTACGAGAAGAAATCATCTCCTTGAAGATTCAACTCGAAGAAGCAAGAAGAAGAAAAGAAGTAATGAATGTCCAAATGATGAAAAAGAAGAATATTGTGAGAAACTTGAACAATAATTTGTCTCATTGAGGAAGAACTTAAGGAACTCTAAAGCACCAAAAGACAAAACATCCCTTGGATGCATGGGTGAAATTTCATATAAGGAAGATGTAAATACCGGTAAGAATTTTGAAGAGAAGGAAAGTTCCACACAACCAATAAGGATAACTAAGGAGAAGTGGATCAGGCTGCCAGAAAGAAGAAATCATTACATAAGAGATCATTATCCAAGAAGACTTCCTACCTTCAGGAATCAAATAAGATTCAATCGGTATGAAGGAAACTACAAAAGAGTAATTAGTGATCAATTAAGGCATGAACCCAGATGGACTACACCACAAATAAGATCACTTTATCCTAGTATAAAAGTTTCTTTCTTTGTCATTGTTATACTTGCAGAAATTTTGGACACAAAGAAATTAATTGTAGATTCAATGAAAGGAACAATTGTGCAAGATACATGAATGGTGTGAATAGTAGATATGTAAATGTTTGTTGATTTTTCAAGAGAAATTATAATCTATTTGACCCATTAACGGATCAAAACATTGTATGCTACAAGTGATATCATATTGGTCACAAAGCAAGAGATTACAAAGATATGTAGGAAAATGATCCTATGCCAAATGTCCCTATACCAAATACAGTATGGAGAAGAAAAGAGATTCCAAACAATGAATATTTTCGAATAGCATTGATCGTTGAAGAATGTAAAGAAGAATATGAATGGTACATAAATAGTGGGTTCTCACCACACATGATTCGAGATCAAAACAAATTCATCAGCTTGAATAGAAAGGGTGGAAATGTTGCATTTGGAGATGACTTGTTTGACAAAATACTCGTAAAAGGAGTAATAGAGCTTGGAAGTGAAAATGTAAAAGTAGAAAATGTCTTATTGGTTGAGGACCTGAAGCATAATATGCTCTGTGTCATTAAAATGTGTGATCAATGATACACTCTCACGTTTGACTCCTGAAGATGAAAAATCAGAGAAGAATATTTAGGAAGATTGTTTGAAATCACTACAAGAATACCAAGTAACATATACATCCTAGAAAATAAGAAGAGAAAAAAGAATGAAGATGCACATAAATTATTGAAGGAAGAAAAATACCAGGAGACTGGAAAGAAAAATGAAGAACTATTAAGTGCCATAAGTTTAGGGGGAGCAACCCCACCCTTTTCCATTAATGTCAAAGGGGGAGAGAAACCAAGGGCATGATGAAAGGGGGAGAATGAGTGTTTTCATCAATCACAAAGGGGGAGATTGTTGGAAGATTGGTTTTCATTGATTTCAACCCTATTCATTGGTTGATGTCAAGCCTAGTCGGCCCTAAAGATAATTAAAGAAAAGAATTACAAAATAAAAATGTGATAGGTCCACCATAATGTCAAAAGGAAGTTACATAAAGAGTATAAATACACATGGAATACTTTCATTTTATCATCCAAGAAAGTATGATGGAGTTAGTGTAAGTTGGTATGCACTTTTTCTAGGAGTATGTATAGAGTTCAACCTAGAGAAAGTATGAGGCGGCGAAGTCTGAAAGGCCCAAAAATATCGGAATTGCAGAAACCCTAGTTTTTTTAGGGTGTACGCAGGCTGGTAAGAGGACAGGTAGCATACATATGCAGATTGATAAGAATAAAGGTAGCATACATACATGGGATGATAAGAGGACATGTAACATACCTGAGAGAAGGCTTGAGGAAGTTCCAAGAAAGGAACATCTTGGTGATCATTGGTTCAGGTTTATGTTTAATGGTTATATTTTGTTCATGGTGATATTTTGATGTAAATGTTTATTATCTCTTATATATTCTTGGATGGAAGGAGGGGGAAAGGATAGAGGTTTTAACCCTCTCTTGAACTTGGAAGTTGTTTCTTCACTTAATTGGAGGTTGACCCTCCTTTGGAAGTTTTTGCTTCCTTTGATTGGAGGTTTGACCCTCATTTGAACTTGGAAGAGTTATTTTCCCTTGGAATTCATTACTTCCCTTGAACAATAACATATGATTACTTCTCATATATGGTGTATCACTTCTACTATTCTTCATTTTTCATCAGATATTCTTGATTTCTGATTGGATATAAATTGAATATATAATCTAGTTGAAGTGTAAGTTGAAAAAGTGTTTGAAATTGTACTTGCTACTAATTCACCACCCTATCAGTATCAATAATTGGAATAAGATAAGGTTACCTTTGGTACATTTTAACCACTGGAACGAATATCCTAAACAATGATGGAAGGGAAAATTCCAAATGGGATTCCACAATTTGATGGAAGCAACTTTTAATACTGGAGTAATAGAATGAAAAATTACTTGAAATCTCTTGGGGTGGATGTTTGTCTCTCAGATGTTTTAGGATACACAACTTTGAAGAAACTAAAGACTGTAGCCCAGAAGGAAGAAAGAAGGAACAACAAAATGGCTACCAATGTCATCCTGGATAGACTAGTTGATTCGGTAAAAGCTAAGGTGGGATCATGTGCATAAGCCAAAGATATTTGGGACAAGCTACAAGATCTTCATGCAAATATAGAAGCATAAGAAATTGAAGCAAGTTACAATATTGAAATAGAAAAATAAGAAAATCATGAAGTAGAATCATTGTGTGCTCTAGGAAGACATAGAAAAGAACTTGAAGAGGTCAATTTAAGTGAGGAAAAATATAGTATGCTTCTTCAAAATATGAATGAGAATATCGAAGTAGAAATATTTTAGCAAGAAAGAAGATTTAATTAAGAAATCAACAACCTGAAGAAACAATTATAAGACTACGAGAAAGTAAGAGAAGAAATCATATCCTTGAAGATTCAACTCAAAGAAGTAAGAAGACCATAAGAAGTAATGAACGTCCAAATGATGAAGAAATAAGAATATTGTGACAAACTTGAACAAGAAGTTGTATCATTGAGGAAGAACTTAAGGAACTCTCAAGTGCCAAAAGAGAGAACATACCTTGCATGCATGGGAAACTTCATATAAGGAAGATTCAAATACCAGTGAGAATGTTGAAGAAAAGGAAAGCTCCACAGAGACAATAAGGAGAACTGATGAGAAGTGGATCACGCTGTCAGAAAGAAGAAATGATTAAAGAAGAGATGATTATTCAAGAAGACCTCCTATATTCAGGAATCAAAGAAGCTTCAATCAATATGAAGGAAAATATAGAAGAGTGTATCATGATCAATTAAGGCATGAACCCATATGTACTACACCACAAATATTATCACTTACTCCAAGTTATCGAAATTTATTTCCTTGTCATTGTTATACTTGCATAAATTTTGGACAGAAAGCAATTAATTGCAAATTCAATGAAAGGAACAATTATGAAAGATACATGAATGGTTTGAATAGTAGATATGGAAATGTTTGTGGATTTTTCAACATAAATTATAATACATTTGAACCATTATTGGATCAAAACATTGTATGCTACAAGTGCAATAAACTTTGCCAAAAAGAACGAGATTGCAGAGATATGAAGGAAGATGAACCTATGCCAAATGTCCCTATACCAACTACATTTAGAGAAGGAAATAGATTCCAAACAATGAATATTGTCGAAAATCATTGATCGTTGAAGAATTTAAAGAAGGAGATGAATGGTACCTAGACATTGGGT
>ML800368.1:168331-179092 GCA_009831015.1 Picea engelmannii | reverse complement strand
TCCTAGTATGAGAGTCTTAGAGAGACCACCTTTTTGCATTGCTTCGCAGAGATCAAAGAGACCACAATAGTTGGGATTGCCTCTAGTACCCTATAGAGTTGACCTCCCAAAGTAATAATGACACTAGAGGGCCTAGATTCATATACAACATGATGCTTCCACATAAAATGGTTTTCCTAAAAGAACATCACAAACTTCAAGGGGAGCAACATCACACAATACCTCATTTTTGAAGGGTTTGATGTCGTAGTGCATGTGACATTGTTGGTTGACACAGATGTCTCATCCTTGGCTGAGCCAATCAATGGTGTATGGATGAGGATGTGACGTCATTGTTAGGTTCAACCTATTGACAACCTCTACTGATATTAGGTTCTTCTGGATACCACTGTCAGCAATGAAATGGATGGGGGTCCCGTTCACCCACATCTGTGAGTGGAAGAGGTGCTCCCCTTCTTCAGGATCCTCTAGTTCCTCTGGATGGAATTTTGTGGTAGCAATGGTGACACTAGGTTCTACATCAATGATCCATTTTACCTTATCTGGTTTCAAATCAGAGTCTGAGTCAACATCTGACTCCGAGGATTTCATCTCAGCCAACAATGATTGTTTGGAGAAACATTCATCGATGTTGTGCCAAGGGATTTTGTGGAACTCACACAACTTTCTAGTGTCCTTCTTCGAATTCCCATTACCCTTGTTTGCTTGTATCTTTGACTGGTTGTCTTGGTGTTGGCCATCCTTGCTATGTCCTTTTCTCTGGGATTCAAGGCCACCTTTACCATGCTTCTGATGCGATGGGTTTGAAAAATTAAAATCCCGCTTATTATTTTGCTAGAACTTTTACTCGATCTTGACAAGATATTGGTAAGCGGCTCCTAGTGAGGAAATGTCCAGGAACTCCATATATGTTTGGATGTAACTATGTAGGCCATTGTGGTACTTCAAGAATAGGCGTCACTCAGATTCTTTAATAACCAACTTTGTGTGCAAGGTATGGAAGATGTTGGTGTATTCCAACGCTGTCTATTCTCTCTCGTGATGCAGAGTTGTCCATCTCATGTACCAATCATCATAGTTTCCAACAAGGTAGTATTTCTCCTTGAGGGCATCAACAAAATCCACCCAAGTGGGTCCTAGTCCAAAAATCTCAAACTCATCTTTGACATGTTACTCACATTAAGTCTCCCACCAATCTCTGACATAGGGAAGGGATTTAAGGAGCATGAAGGTGGGTTTTCACTGTTCGAAAGTTTTTGGAGAGATAATTAAACCTTTAGAAAACTTAACCATTTTTCCAAAGTGTCAATTTATATCTGGTCTTCAAATAAAGGAATATCAAAGTTAACTTGTACCTTAACGGGCTTCGCACCTTTTAAGTGACTACTGGTTGAAGGTGCCTATGTTGCTGTTGGCAACCATCAAAGGATCTGGGTGAAATTTTCCATCATCTCATTCCTCTGTCGTGTAAGGGATTCCTCGAGAAACAATTTGATAGGATATCCTTCTCTTTCATCTCTCTTTTCTTATGCCATGGGAGGTTACTTGGGCCAGTGAGAGTGTTTTTCCCCAAGTTCAACCAATTCGACACCCAACTCTCAGTGGCTTGACCTCGTCGAAGGAATTCATAGAGAAACAACAAATAACAGATTTCTCTGATACCAATGACCCATACTATATTGATAAATACATGAAGGAAGATATATAACAAGGAAATACAAATAGATATTGCAAGAAACACAATAATACAATTAAACTCAGATTCTATTAATGAATTTCTAGAAACAAAAGATTGGAAAATGCAAAGCACACAATCTAGCTAGAATGGTGGTAGCTTATCTCTTAAGAGAGAGATACGACGACTACAATCATTCGTAAGAATATGATTACAATGAGGCTGAAAAAGACTTTTAACATAAAAAATCCGTGAGAAAACCATAAACATCCAAAACCCTAACCCCAAATATGAAACACCAAAATATTTGTGGGCCATGATGTGGTTAATTGATACGAAAACTTCCCGAGGGCACAACTTTTGCATATGATCTTCGTTTGGGGCACTTGATACCCAGTCAAAAATATCTAGTCGAGGAGTACACATTATGTTCGGCGTAGCCTCTACCTATTTGAATATGTTAGATGTTGTCTAGCCCAAAAAACCTCGTTTAGGGCCTCAAAACAACCCTAGAAGTTTGGGACCCGAAAAACTGTAGAAAAATTGCCAAGATGTGGAACCATTATGAATTAGTGGAATAGATGGGTGGTCACCATTATCCACCTAGATCAACTCATTAGGTAATGAGACAGTTTCATTCCAGTCCTCACCATCCTTGGGTGACTTCAACTTCAACTCAACGGAAACCAAATACTTTTTCGATTTAGAGGATGCAAAATCCAAATCAAAGTCTTGGAAGATCACAATCCACTTATTATACTTTCCATCGATTACACATTGGTTCAAGAAATATTGAAAATGGTTGGTGTCTATTATTATAATGGTTTTTCAAAGCAATATTTAATGTCGAATTTGTTGGACAACATGAATTGTTGCTAGGGTATAACAAGAAATATTTGTTTTATTCCATAGGAATTAGAAGCGGGGTAGGAAAAAGAGATTTTTTTAAAGTGTCAAATGACCATTGCAAAAAATCATCCCATATAAATGAAACCCCTTCTTCAAAAGGTGCTTGAAACATTTTTTTACCTCAACATAATTGATGATGAATCGTTGCAAGAGTTTTTCCTTTCCCTCGGGCTCTGTAACTGGTGGATGTTGCATAGGGGAGGAAACTAAACTATTGCCTAACCTCAAACGGGTCTACCATAATTCCATGCTTAGACACGATAAAACCAAGCAGTCTCCCAAACACAACACAAAAGATGCATTTGTGAGGATCCAAACAAATCTTATAGTAGAAACATCTATTGAATATTGCATGAATATGAGGGGGATGATCTTCCCTCTTGCGAGAAAAAGTGGCCAAACCATTGAGATAAGTTTTGATAATATGCTTGATGTTGTGAAAGGCATATGACTTGGCCCACTGGAAAGTGGCTCCATTAGTTTTAAGGCCAAACAACATATTTTGATTGTAAGATATTTTCCTATCATGATAGGAAAACATGCCCCACAGACAGATAAACATGGTTTTTTTCTAGTCCTCAAGATGAATTTGAATATGGTTGTAACAAAAAAAAAACATCCATAAATAATAATATTTCACTTCTGTCACATTCATCAATAATTTGTTTGATGAAAAGCATAGGGTAGTTCTCCTTCGGAAAAGATTTGTTTAGATCCATAAAGTCCATGCACATGTGAATGGTCTCTTGTTTCCTATTGACTGAAATTAAGTTGGAAACCCATTTAGTGAAGATAACTAGGTGGATGAACCTATCTTTGAGTAGCTTCTCCACTTCTACCTTGATGGAAACTGCCTTATGAGGGTTGAATGGTTGTATATTTTGTTGAATAGGCCTAGTGTTTTCATACATTTTGATTTCATGTTCAACAATTCTAGTATATATGCCTAGCATTTCCTCATATGTCCAAGAAAAAAAGGTAGTATATGTTTGATTCTTCCAGGGAGAACAATTTTCCCCGATCAACATGTTTTCACTAACTTCAAGGTTTTTGGAGATATCAATTGGCATGGTTTTCAAAAAATTTTCCATGTTTCCTTCCATGTATACATCGTGTGTTGTGAGGTGGCTCACATACCAATCAATATCTTTAGACATGATAATACCCAAATCTATATCCTCCATCATTCTCAACTCGAGAAGAAAGTATGACCTATGGTGCATATATTCCCAAGGCTTCTTGATGCAAGTCATAGCTTCCAAGATGGCTTCGTCTAAAGGAAAAACCATATCCAAGGAGTCCAAAGAAAGAGGAGAGTCAGAGGCCCATATGGGTGAAGTAAACTAATCATACTCTTCTGTTGAATAAGACATGTGATTAGTGTCTATCAAGGCCATTTGAATGACTCGATAAGAAATATCATCCATACACAAAGGCATAGACATCTCTATATGTTTATTATCCTCTATTGAGACAAAATGATTCAGTAGTACCCACATATATTCAAAATATGATGTTCCGAAGGAACATTATGCATCTGTGGAGTTTGTAGTGATTGACAAGATCACACATGCATGGGAAGAGTCATTATAGGATATAGGTAAAAAAGGTTCCCATCAGGGCATGGTACTTCCCCACACACATATTCTTGCACATCCTCATGTAATTGTCGACAAACGAAGCAATGAGTCTCGATGAAGTAGCTGGATCAAGTCTATAGAAATACAACTGCTCAATAGTAAAAATATTCCCCTGGTGAGGGAAGCAGATCACACAGAAAACCATAGAGATCACATATGTCATCGCATAATTCCATTTTAAACCTAAGAGGAGATTATATTCTAAAGGAATGTCAACAAATTTCACCTCTAAAATCATGGTATTTCCCCTAGGTCCATGAGGAATGAAGGAATAATCCCATGAAATTTGAAAGAGTTCCCATTGAATAATTTCAACATCATTGGTGAAGGGACTATCTTAGGGGATCAAAGGGTTCACCAACACAACAAATATATAACACAAGTGGAATCTCCTTCATCCACCATAGTCCTAAAGATATTCATTCTACATAATGAAATTTGAATCTGGAATGCAACATAGTGGGGAAGTTGTGGCTTCACATTGTGTAGGTCGAATGTTATTAGCTAAGAATCCATGGAATCGAAAGGACCAATTTACGATAGCAATGATTTTCACTACATGGGGAAACTTTGGAGAAAATACAAGGTAGACATAGCACATGGATATTGGGTCATATTTTCAACAATTTTATAGTTCCGAGAAGCTCGAATATTTGTATTATGCATCGACCTTTTCAATACACATTTGGGAAGGTGTGGCATTGTGTTTACCATTTGTTTCTCTATATGTAGAGGGTATGGAAGCTTGAACATGGATGTTTATTTTCCTTTGGATCCAATATTGGGAGCATTATAATTATGAGCTTGATTTTGGACATTTACACAATGTTCACACATGAACACATTTGACGGGTTGCCCCCCTTACAGAGAGTCCCCTTGATTTCCCCGTTGCAGAGGTACATGGTTGGTAGAAATTCCAACAACCATTTGATGGCCTTGTGGAGGGAAAGGTTTCACTAAGATAGTAGGTAGTTGGTGAGCATCCCATTGCAATAATCATTGGGCATCCTTCAACGCGAGGCATTGGTGAGTAAGATGGTATTATTTACATAACTTGCATGGAAATTTGACCTTCTTCTTCTCCTTATCCCCCCCACTAGCATTGTTATTGTTCACGTTATTCCCTCCAAACTCTTTCTTGTTTTTATTATTCTTCTTTCCTCCACATTCTTGGTTACCCTTAGGGTTATATGTTTGAACAATATGGACATCATAGGATTGAATGGGTCTAAAGGTACTAGCAATACCTTGTGCAACCTTGATACAAAGAGATTTGTTTTGTTTGGTTAATAACTTGATTGGCCACCACACTTTCCATAGAACTTATCACACCATCATCGTGCAATCCTATTTTAGCCTTGGTGGGATCCTTTTCTACCTTTAGTGCATTGGAAAAATCTCGTAAAGGACCCTAGATTGTGAATACACCAAATCCAATTGTTGGACTCTAAATATAGATTGCTCCTTTATTGTGACCCTTGACATAGTGACATCCTTGGTTATATAAGGAAGTAAAAATTTCATAAACCAATCCAACAAGAAATCATCAGGGATTTGGGCTTTGATCATTCAACATATACTCCGCTACTCTTGGATGTGGTCAGAGATATGCATGGAAGTGTCCTGCCAAAATGAGGTCAAAATCTCCATCAATATCTTCTAGAAAAGCAACTGAAAGTGATTCAAGAATGTCAATGCCAAATAAATGAAGTTGTAAAATGAGGCTCACTGGAGCTCAATGTACCATTTCACAACTAATCCAGTTAGGGTGCACTGGAAAATTTTGATCCTAATGGAGACATCCAATAGAGAGTTTAATGAACACCAGAGATGGAATGCCATGATGTGGTTCATAGGGTCTTCTCTATATTTCACTTCAAAGTTCAAAATGTATGAAGGTAGCTTAGTAGGAATCATATGCCATATTAGATCATGTAGCACTGAGTCATTGGTAAGCTTTGTCAAATATGGGATATTTAATGTCACTAGGAAGGGTAGTTTCATTTGAGTCATCAAGTTCCAACTTCTGGGATTTTGTCCCATCATTTGGTTGGTACTCATGAAGGAATTATCTAGCACATAACCACTACTAGGCATGAAATGAGTGTTTTCTTGTAAACTAGGATTTTGAAGGAAGCCTACTAGGACTTGGAAAAATGGAGGGAACCCTTTGCTCATCACGTTTCATGTTCCTAGGAAAGGCGTTCTTCCCATCAATATGCTAAAAGTCAGAAAGGCTCCACTTCCCATAAATGGAATGGATGTAGGTATATGCCCCCTTCCAAACATAAATGTATGGAAAGGAGTAGATGAAATACTCGCCAACATGTTGTATTAGTAATATCTTCAATATCGACAAGATCAAGATCATCTTATGGAGGAGGAAATGGAACCCTTTTGAGGATAGGTACATGACAATCCAAATCCCTTAAGTACCCTTTGGTCGATAATTCTTCCTCACTAGGATATTATTGCACTGAAATCTCCCTTGTTGGACTGTGCAATGTATATTGGGTCTCTTTTACTGGCTTACATGGAGGAGATTCAATATGGTCAAGCATTCACCTTTAAGGAGGTGACTCCACACTTTTTGGAGAAATACCTTAGGTCCTTCTAGACCGATAGAGTGATTGGTTAATAAATTTGAATAAGATATTCAAAAGTGATAAGATGGAGACAACCTAAGTCCATTTAACAATAAAATAAGAAGCACGCAACTAAAATGTTCCTGAGATGGATAAAAAAGAAAAACTACTCTCCCAAATATTAGTCTAGGGTGATTAGGACCTAGATACAAGACCATGAAGGGATGATCAAAATCCTTCCAAAAGTTGGATTCAGATGATTAGGAATATATACCAGCTAACAAAGGTGAGGGAGATAGTTACGATAACCTTAATGCAACATTAACCCAAGGTGAAAGTACCCTCGTGAAGACGGGCACCCCCCAAGGGAGTTGAGATGGATATTATGTATTTTTCTTAGGTACCACAAGCACTTCCCACTTGCAGTCACCCAGGAAAATGTTGATAGATCGGGTTGGTTGTCATTGATGTCAACCCTTGAAGCAAGTATAGTAGCAAATTCCAGTAGCCCCAGAGGTGTGGTTAAGAAACCCAAGTTTGTATTAGGAATAAAGACATGAATATCAATGAATTTGTAGGTAAGACTATCATAGATGGATAGTTTACGTTGTGTCGTTTCCGATGATATGTGGTACATCACATGCTTCCTCACGGTTGAGGGGATATGGATTAATGAATTTGGAGGACCCTCATGAATATTCTATAAGGCCCTAGAAGTTCACAAAGAAGTAAATTATTCTAGAAGCTCTTAGAAAGTCATCAAGAAGTTTACTAGTCAAAGTGGTTGCAACTAGGATTTAATCATGCGTAAAGTTGTTGCAATAAGAAAATAATTAAAAATAAATTAATTGCAACAAGAAGTGGTGAGTTTACTAATTATGGGTAAAGTAGTTGCAAGTGGGTAAAGTAGTTGAAAGTGGGTTAGCCCTAAAAGAGGGAAGCTGGGTAAAACAGTTAGAAGATTACCTATAAAGAAAGGCACTTAAAGAGTATAAATAAGAGAGAAAGAGACTCCCATTAGCATATATTGAGCACATTGAATATCTATATTGTGAAAGGATTATTGTAGGTACTCATTGATACATTTGAAGTTTCGCAAATCCGAGGTAGCGAAGGAAGAGTGACGACAAAATTTTGCAGTTGCAGAAGAGAGCGGGAAAGTCATGACAAACCCTGATTAGGGCCATCCCCGTGGGTTAAACAATAAATGTCTCACGAGGCATCCCTGTGGTTCTCCTATAGCCTGTCATGTGAGGCCCTTCGGGACAACTAATTTCATCACGTGAGGCACTACCAGACCTCAAGAATGAATCATAATTCAGGTTGCAAAAGTTGAGGAGATGATACAGGAAGTTTGATAGTGGTCATGTACAACATATCTATCTATAGGAGAAAAATGTATGTTATATGCTAATGTGTAGTTGGATGTTGGTGATTGTGTGAGATATGGTTATGGGAGATTGAGTATTTTCCTTGGAGGGACTATTGGATGTATGGTACATACTGTATGAGACCAATCTATATAAATGAAACTCTAGTATAATTGTTGTTTATCATTGGCACACTTTGTTGGGTGTATTGTTGAGGCATATCTTGTATTTCTTGGTACATGTTTGAGGGATTTTAGTTGAGGTGTGTTGCTGAAGTTATTGGTATAGATTGAGGCTACATAATAGTTAGGGTTTGATGCTTGGTTGATGTGAGGGTTCACTACACTTGGTTTATTATTGTTTGTATATGTATGGCACATGATTAGAGAGACATAATTGTACTTGATTTGAGCTATACACTTGTGACAATAGGTATGAGATCTATGTGATCAGATCTGATTGGTTGAGGAAATTATTGGTTTAGGTAGTTGGTACAAGTTTTTGTTATAGGTTGTTTCAGGTTGTTGGTATAGGTTTTACAATGACAGGTCTTACAGGGACAGATTGATAGTGACAAAGTGACAGTGGAAGTATCAATTATTTGGCACTTATATTTCAGGGTGGTTGGACGGGGCAAGGAGAGGTGGTTGTAGTCACCTTATGGTTATAGCTAGAGAACATAGGGGGTTGTATCCTCCTTTTGGTTGGATCCAAAGAATCATGGAGTTGTAGCCTCCTTCAGGTTAGAGCTTGAGAAACTAGGGGGTTGTAGCCTCCTTCTAGTTGTAGCTGGAAAACAATGAATTTGGTACTTCATATGAATGTACTTCTTTTGACAATATAAGAAAATCATTATGTGTTTTCCTCCCGCATTGGGTTTCCATGTAAAATATTGGTGTGTTGTGTTTATGTGTGGTTTCTTATTGTTCATTGCTTATGTATACTACTCATATTGAATGTTATTGGTAATATTCTCATAAAGTAAACAATACACATTGTGGTTAAAAATGACTAAAAGTACTAATACCGATTCACCCCTCTTCTTAGTATTCCAACAATTGGTATTAGAGTAGGTTCTTCATAAAGAAGTATAACCACTAGAAGGAGATCATGGACTACGCTAATATGGAGGTTCCATAGTTTGCCAACCAGAATGATCCGGATTATTTTCGGCACGAAATGAGAGCAGAGATATAATAAAGAAATGCACAGAGATATTGCAGATATTCAATGATATAACAGAAATGTATCAGAGATGAAACCATAAACACAGATATACAGTAATACACAATTTCTATTAATCAGAGAAATGTACAGAGACTGTAAAAATACAGAGTGAAAGACTTGCTAGAATGGTGGCAGCTTATCTCTGAGAAGAGATGTGACGGCTACTTGCATTCGCAAGAAGATGATTACAATGAGGCTCTGAAGGCCTTTTTAAAAATAAACGGGAATTCCAAAAGTCCTAGACATCCAAAAACCTAACCCTAGGAGATGAAGCACCAAAAGTCATGTGGGCCCCGTTTGGGTAAGTGAGTACATCAACATCCCGGGGTCATAACTTTTGCATACGATCTCCGTTTTAGGCGTGTGATAGATTGTTGGAAAGGTATCATCGAGGAGATTCATTTTGGGGGCTCAATTATGACTTCGACTATTATTGAGAACATTGATCTCGAAAAACCTTCATTTAGGCCCTCAAAATGGCCCTGGAAGTTAAAACCTGCTAAAGATAGTAAATTGCCAAAATTGCTAGAAAATAGTTTTGAGCCAGTCGAAAAAGGTGGGTGGCCACCGATATCCACCTGGATCAATCCTCCCTCCTTAGGAAGCAATGGTCTCCATTGCGTTGAGTTCCCATGGGAGAGGACAAAGTATTTTCTAGATCTGCATCTGGGTGAGCTGCTTGTATTGCTGGAGACGTTGCATTGCTTGGTTTGTGGAAGTCTGTCATGAACTTGTTGAAGTTGAGGCTGTTCAACAAGTCGAGATACATGAGAGGAAGGTGTACAGAAGGAATTTTTGTGCTTTGCTGCAACCTTGTCGACCTGCTTCTGTTGGATAGAATGTGTAGGGGGAAAAACTGTAGTGGTTGCAATGTCCTTCTGTTCCCCTTTCGAACAGATTGTGAAGAAGCTAAATTTTGCAGTATGAGATACTACCTTGCGACACTTTTTAGGTGGAAAAATAGTTGGAACTACCTCTGGTATTCTATAGAGATGACCTCCCAAAGTAACAATGACACAAGGGGTTGAGACTCATAAACAACATGGTGCTTCCACATATATGGTTGGCCCAAGAGAACATCACAGACATCCAGTGGGGAAACATCACATAATACCTCGTCCTTGAAGGGTTGGATGCCGTATGATAATCGACATTGCTGGTTGACACGAAGATCTCGTCCTTGGCGAAGCCACCCGATGTTGTATGGCTGCGGGTGTGGTTTTGTTGACAATCCCAACTGTTTGACGACCTCTGCTGAGATGAGGTTCTTCTGGCTTCCGCTATCAACAATAAAATGCAGCGGGGTCCCCTTCACCCACATCTGTGAATGAAAAAGGTGCTCCCCCTCTTCAGG
>ML800368.1:137589-168231 GCA_009831015.1 Picea engelmannii | reverse complement strand
CAAACAATAATAAACCAAGTGTAGTGAACCCTCACATCAACCAAGCATCAAACCCTAACTATTATGTAGCCTCAATCTATACCAATAACTTCAGCAACACACCTCAACTAAAATCCCTCAAACATGTACCAAGAAATACAAGATATGCCTCAACAATACACCCAACAAAGTGTGCCAATGATAAACAACAATTATACTAGAGTTTCATTTATATAGATTGGTCTCATACAGTATGTACCATACATCCAATAGTCCCTCCAAGGAAAATACTCAATCTCCCATAACCATATCTCACACAATCACCAACATCCAACTACACATTAGCATATAACATACATTTTTCTCCTATAGATAGATATGTTGTACATGACCACTATCAAACTTCCTGTATCATCTCCTCAACTTTTGCAACCTGAATTATGATTCATTCTTGAGGTCTGGTAGTGCCTCACGTGATGAAATTAGTTGTCCCGAAGGGCCTCACATGACAGGCTATAGGAGAACCACAGGGATGCCTCGTGAGACATTTATTGTTTAACCCACGGGGATGGCCCTAATCAGGGTTTGTCATGACTTTCCCGCTCTCTTCTGCAACTGCAAAATTTTGTCGTCACTCTTCCTTCGCTACCTCGGATTTGCGAAACTTCAAATGTATCAATGAGTACCTACAATAATCCTTTCACAATATAGATATTCAATGTGCTCAATATATGCTAATGGGAGTCTCTTTCTCTCTTATTTATACTCTTTAAGTGCCTTTCTTTATAGGTAATCTTCTAACTGTTTTACCCAGCTTCCCTCTTTTAGGGCTAACCCACTTTCAACTACTTTACCCACTTGCAACTACTTTACCCATAATTAGTAAACTCACCACTTCTTGTTGCAATTAATTTATTTTTAATTATTTTCTTATTGCAACAACTTTACGCATGATTAAATCCTAGTTGCAACCACTTTGACTAGTAAACTTCTTGATGACTTTCTAAGAGCTTCTAGAATAATTTACTTCTTTGTGAACTTCTAGGGCCTTATAGAATATTCATGAGGGTCCTCCAAATTCATTAATCCATATCCCCTCAACCGTGAGGAAGCATGTGATGTACCACATATCATCGGAAACGACACAACGTAAACTATCCATCTATGATAGTCTTACCTACAAATTCATTGATATTCATGTCTTTATTCCTAATACAAACTTGGGTTTCTTAACCACACCTCTGGGGCTACTGGAATTTGCTACTATACTTGCTTCAAGGGTTGACATCAATGACAACCAACCCGATCTATCAACATTTTCCTGGGTGACTGCAAGTGGGAAGTGCTTGTGGTACCTAAGAAAAATACATAATATCCATCTCAACTCCCTTGGGGGGTGCCCGTCTTCACGAGGGTACTTTCACCTTGGGTTAATGTTGCATTAAGGTTATCGTAACTATCTCCCTCACCTTTGTTAGCTGGTATATATTCCTAATCATCTGAATCCAACTTTTGGAAGGATTTTGATCATCCCTTCATGGTCTTGTATCTAGGTCCTAATCACCCTAGACTAATATTTGGGAGAGTAGTTTTTCTTTTTTATCCATCTCAGGAACATTTTAGTTGCGTGCTTCTTATTTTATTGTTAAATGGACTTAGGTTGTCTCCATCTTATCACTTTTGAATATCTTATTCAAATTTATTAACCAATCACTCTATCGGTCTAGAAGGACCTAAGGTATTTCTCCAAAAAGTGTGGAGTCACCTCCTTAAAGGTGAATGCTTGACCATATTGAATCTCCTCCATGTAAGCCAGTAAAAGAGACCCAATATACATTGCACAGTCCAACAAGGGAGATTTCAGTGCAATAATATCCTAGTGAGGAAGAATTATCGACCAAAGGGTACTTAAGGGATTTGGATTGTCATGTACCTATCCTCAAAAGGGTTCCATTTCCTCCTCCATAAGATGATCTTGATCTTGTCGATATTGAAGATATTACTAATACAACATGTTGGCGAGTATTTCATCTACTCCTTTCCATACATTTATGTTTGGAAGGGGGCATATACCTACATCCATTCCATTTATGGGAAGTGGAGCCTTTCTGACTTTTAGCATATTGATGGGAAGAACGCCTTTCCTAGGAACATGAAACGTGATGAGCAAAGGGTTCCCTCCATTTTTCCAAGTCCTAGTAGGCTTCCTTCAAAATCCTAGTTTACAAGAAAACACTCATTTCATGCCTAGTAGTGGTTATGTGCTAGATAATTCCTTCATGAGTACCAACCAAATGATGGGACAAAATCCCAGAAGTTGGAACTTGATGACTCAAATGAAACTACCCTTCCTAGTGACATTAAATATCCCATATTTGACAAAGCTTACCAATGACTCAGTGCTACATGATCTAATATGGCATATGATTCCTACTAAGCTACCTTCATACATTTTGAACTTTGAAGTGAAATATAGAGAAGACCCTATGAACCACATCATGGCATTCCATCTCTGGTGTTCATTAAACTCTCTATTGGATGTCTCCATTAGGATCAAAATTTTCCAGTGCACCCTAACTGGATTAGTTGTGAAATGGTACATTGAGCTCCAGTGAGCCTCATTTTACAACTTCATTTATTTGGCATTGACATTCTTGAATCACTTTCAGTTGCTTTTCTAGAAGATATTGATGGAGATTTTGACCTCATTTTGGCAGGACACTTCCATGCATATCTCTGACCACATCCAAGAGTAGCGGAGTATATGTTGAATGATCAAAGCCCAAATCCCTGATGATTTCTTGTTGGATTGGTTTATGAAATTTTTACTTCCTTATATAACCAAGGATGTCACTATGTCAAGGGTCACAATAAAGGAGCAATCTATATTTAGAGTCCAACAATTGGATTTGGTGTATTCACAATCTAGGGTCCTTTACGAGATTTTTCCAATGCACTAAAGGTAGAAAAGGATCCCACCAAGGCTAAAATAGGATTGCACGATGATGGTGTGATAAGTTCTATGGAAAGTGTGGTGGCCAATCAAGTTATTAACCAAACAAAACAAATCTCTTTGTATCAAGGTTGCACAAGGTATTGCTAGTACCTTTAGACCCATTCAATCCTATGATGTCCATATTGTTCAAACATATAACCCTAAGGGTAACCAAGAATGTGGAGGAAAGAAGAATAATAAAAACAAGAAAGAGTTTGGAGGGAATAACGTGAACAATAACAATGCTAGTGGGGGGGATAAGGAGAAGAAGAAGGTCAAATTTCCATGCAAGTTATGTAAATAATACCATCTTACTCACCAATGCCTCGCGTTGAAGGATGCCCAATGATTATTGCAATGGGATGCTCACCAACTACCTACTATCTTAGTGAAACCTTTCCCTCCACAAGGCCATCAAATGGTTGTTGGAATTTCTACCAACCATGTACCTCTGCAACGGGGAAATCAAGGGGACTCTCTGTAAGGGGGGCAACCCGTCAAATGTGTTCATGTGTGAACATTGTGTAAATGTCCAAAATCAAGCTCATAATTATAATGCTCCCAATATTGGATCCAAAGGAAAATAAACATCCATGTTCAAGCTTCCATACCCTCTACATATAGAGAAACAAATGGTAAACACAATGCCACACCTTCCCAAATGTGTATTGAAAAGGTCGATGCATAATACAAATATTCGAGCTTCTCGGAACTATAAAATTGTTGAAAATATGACCCAATATCCATGTGCTATGTCTACCTTGTATTTTCTCCAAAGTTTCCCCATGTAGTGAAAATCATTGCTATCGTAAATTGGTCCTTTCGATTCCATGGATTCTTAGCTAATAACATTCGACCTACACAATGTGAAGCCACAACTTCCCCACTATGTTGCATTCCAGATTCAAATTTCATTATGTAGAATGAATATCTTTAGGACTATGGTGGATGAAGGAGATTCCACTTGTGTTATATATTTGTTGTGTTGGTGAACCCTTTGATCCCCTAAGATAGTCCCTTCACCAATGATGTTGAAATTATTCAATGGGAACTCTTTCAAATTTCATGGGATTATTCCTTCATTCCTCATGGACCTAGGGGAAATACCATGATTTTAGAGGTGAAATTTGTTGACATTCCTTTAGAATATAATCTCCTCTTAGGTTTAAAATGGAATTATGCGATGACATATGTGATCTCTATGGTTTTCTGTGTGATCTGCTTCCCTCACCAGGGGAATATTTTTACTATTGAGCAGTTGTATTTCTATAGACTTGATCCAGCTACTTCATCGAGACTCATTGCTTCGTTTGTCGACAATTACATGAGGATGTGCAAGAATATGTGTGTGGGGAAGTACCATGCCCTGATGGGAACCTTTTTTACCTATATCCTATAATGACTCTTCCCATGCATGTGTGATCTTGTCAATCACTACAAACTCCACAGATGCATAATGTTCCTTCGGAACATCATATTTTGAATATATGTGGGTACTACTGAATCATTTTGTCTCAATAGAGGATAATAAACATATAGAGATGTCTATGCCTTTGTGTATGGATGATATTTCTTATCGAGTCATTCAAATGGCCTTGATAGACACTAATCACATGTCTTATTCAACAGAAGAGTATGATTAGTTTACTTCACCCATATGGGCCTCTGACTCTCCTCTTTCTTTGGACTCCTTGGATATGGTTTTTCCTTTAGACGAAGCCATCTTGGAAGCTATGACTTGCATCAAGAAGCCTTGGGAATATATGCACCATAGGTCATACTTTCTTCTCGAGTTGAGAATGATGGAGGATATAGATTTGGGTATTATCATGTCTAAAGATATTGATTGGTATGTGAGCCACCTCACAACACACGATGTATACATGGAAGGAAACATGGAAAATTTTTTGAAAACCATGCCAATTGATATCTCCAAAAACCTTGAAGTTAGTGAAAACATGTTGATCGGGGAAAATTGTTCTCCCTGGAAGAATCAAACATATACTACCTTTTTTTCTTGGACATATGAGGAAATGCTAGGCATATATACTAGAATTGTTGAACATGAAATCAAAATGTATGAAAACACTAGGCCTATTCAACAAAATATACAACCATTCAACCCTCATAAGGCAGTTTCCATCAAGGTAGAAGTGGAGAAGCTACTCAAAGATAGGTTCATCCACCTAGTTATCTTCACTAAATGGGTTTCCAACTTAATTTCAGTCAATAGGAAACAAGAGACCATTCACATGTGCATGGACTTTATGGATCTAAACAAATCTTTTCCGAAGGAGAACTACCCTATGCTTTTCATCAAACAAATTATTGATGAATGTGACAGAAGTGAAATATTATTATTTATGGATGTTTTTTTTTTGTTACAACCATATTCAAATTCATCTTGAGGACTAGAAAAAAACCATGTTTATCTGTCTGTGGGGCATGTTTTCCTATCATGATAGGAAAATATCTTACAATCAAAATATGTTGTTTGGCCTTAAAACTAATGGAGCCACTTTCCAGTGGGCCAAGTCATATGCCTTTCACAACATCAAGCATATTATCAAAACTTATCTCAATGGTTTGGCCACTTTTTCTCGCAAGAGGGAAGATCATCCCCCTCATATTCATGCAATATTCAATAGATGTTTCTACTATAAGATTTGTTTGGATCCTCACAAATGCATCTTTTGTGTTGTGTTTGGGAGACTGCTTGGTTTTATCGTGTCTAAGCATGGAATTATGGTAGACCCGTTTGAGGTTAGGCAATAGTTTAGTTTCCTCCCCTATGCAACATCCACCAGTTACAGAGCCCGAGGGAAAGGAAAAACTCTTGCAACGATTCATCATCAATTATGTTGAGGTAAAAAAATGTTTCAAGCACCTTTTGAAGAAGGGGTTTCATTTATATGGGATGATTTTTTGCAATGGTCATTTGACACTTTAAAAAAATCTCTTTTTCCTACCCCGCTTCTAATTCCTATGGAATAAAACAAATATTTCTTGTTATACCCTAGCAACAATTCATGTTGTCCAACAAATTCGACATTAAATATTGCTTTGAAAAACCATTATAATAATAGACACCAACCATTTTCAATATTTCTTGAACCAATGTGTAATCGATGGAAAGTATAATAAGTGGATTGTGATCTTCCAAGACTTTGATTTGGATTTTGCATCCTCTAAATCGAAAAAGTATTTGGTTTCCGTTGAGTTGAAGTTGAAGTCACCCAAGGATGGTGAGGACTGGAATGAAACTGTCTCATTACCTAATGAGTTGATCTAGGTGGATAATGGTGACCACCCATCTATTCCACTAATTCATAATGGTTCCACATCTTGGCAATTTTTCTACAGTTTTTCGGGTCCCAAACTTCTAGGGTTGTTTTGAGGCCCTAAACGAGGTTTTTTGGGCTAGACAACATCTAACATATTCAAATAGGTAGAGGCTACGCCGAACATAATGTGTACTCCTCGACTAGATATTTTTGACTGGGTATCAAGTGCCCCAAACGAAGATCATATGCAAAAGTTGTGCCCTCGGGAAGTTTTCGTATCAATTAACCACATCATGGCCCACAAATATTTTGGTGTTTCATATTTGGGGTTAGGGTTTTGGATGTTTATGGTTTTCTCACGGATTTTTTATGTTAAAAGTCTTTTTCAGCCTCATTGTAATCATATTCTTACGAATGATTGTAGTCGTCGTATCTCTCTCTTAAGAGATAAGCTACCACCATTCTAGCTAGATTGTGTGCTTTGCATTTTCCAATCTTTTGTTTCTAGAAATTCATTAATAGAATCTGAGTTTAATTGTATTATTGTGTTTCTTGCAATATCTATTTGTATTTCCTTGTTATATATCTTCCTTCATGTATTTATCAATATAGTATGGGTCATTGGTATCAGAGAAATCTGTTATTTGTTGTTTCTCTATGAATTCCTTCGACGAGGTCAAGCCACTGAGAGTTGGGTGTCGAATTGGTTGAACTTGGGGAAAAACACTCTCACTGGCCCAAGTAACCTCCCATGGCATAAGAAAAGAGAGATGAAAGAGAAGGATATCCTATCAAATTGTTTCTCGAGGAATCCCTTACACGACAGAGGAATGAGATGATGGAAAATTTCACCCAGATCCTTTGATGGTTGCCAACAGCAACATAGGCACCTTCAACCAGTAGTCACTTAAAAGGTGCGAAGCCCGTTAAGGTACAAGTTAACTTTGATATTCCTTTATTTGAAGACCAGATATAAATTGACACTTTGGAAAAATGGTTAAGTTTTCTAAAGGTTTAATTATCTCTCCAAAAACTTTCGAACAGTGAAAACCCACCTTCATGCTCCTTAAATCCCTTCCCTATGTCAGAGATTGGTGGGAGACTTAATGTGAGTAACATGTCAAAGATGAGTTTGAGATTTTTGGACTAGGACCCACTTGGGTGGATTTTGTTGATGCCCTCAAGGAGAAATACTACCTTGTTGGAAACTATGATGATTGGTACATGAGATGGACAACTCTGCATCACGAGAGAGAATAGACAGCGTTGGAATACACCAACATCTTCCATACCTTGCACACAAAGTTGGTTATTAAAGAATCTGAGTGACGCCTATTCTTGAAGTACCACAATGGCCTACATAGTTACATCCAAACATATATGGAGTTCCTGGACATTTCCTCACTAGGAGCCGCTTACCAATATCTTGTCAAGATCGAGTAAAAGTTCTAGCAAAATAATAAGCGGGATTTTAATTTTTCAAACCCATCGCATCAGAAGCATGGTAAAGGTGGCCTTGAATCCCAGAGAAAAGGACATAGCAAGGATGGCCAACACCAAGACAACCAGTCAAAGATACAAGCAAACAAGGGTAATGGGAATTCGAAGAAGGACACTAGAAAGTTGTGTGAGTTCCACAAAATCCCTTGGCACAACATCGATGAATGTTTCTCCAAACAATCATTGTTGGCTGAGATGAAATCCTCGGAGTCAGATGTTGACTCAGACTCTGATTTGAAACCAGATAAGGTAAAATGGATCATTGATGTAGAACCTAGTGTCACCATTGCTACCACAAAATTCCATCCAGAGGAACTAGAGGATCCTGAAGAAGGGGAGCACCTCTTCCACTCACAGATGTGGGTGAACGGGACCCCCATCCATTTCATTGCTGACAGTGGTATCCAGAAGAACCTAATATCAGTAGAGGTTGTCAATAGGTTGAACCTAACAATGACGTCACATCCTCATCCATACACCATTGATTGGCTCAGCCAAGGATGAGACATCTGTGTCAACCAACAATGTCACATGCACTACGACATCAAACCCTTCAAAAATGAGGTATTGTGTGATGTTGCTCCCCTTGAAGTTTGTGATGTTCTTTTAGGAAAACCATTTTATGTGGAAGCATCATGTTGTATATGAATCTAGGCCCTCTAGTGTCATTATTACTTTGGGAGGTCAACTCTATAGGGTACTAGAGGCAATCCCAACTATTGTGGTCTCTTTGATCTCTGCGAAGCAATGCAAAAAGGTGGTCTCTCTAAGACTCTCATACTAGGATATTTTTCCTCTTTATGGTCTAATCGAAGGGTGAACAGAAGGTCACTGCAAATGCCAAAACCTCTACACGAGGTCTCTATACACAGCAACGACAGTTGGACAAGATAGTAGAAGACAACAAAAACATATTTTCCTTTCCCATTGGGGTTGATTTTCACTATCAGGTAAAGCACTTAGTTGATTTGACACACACTTCTCCTATGCCTAACGATAATGTATACAAGGGTTCTGTTATGGAGAATGAAGAAAACAAACGCTATATCCAAGAACTAATTCTGAAGGGCCACATCATAACAATATCCTCACCTTGCGGGAGCCTAATTATTCAGGTACAGAATAAATATGGGACATGATGACTTTGTATTGATTACATATCCTTGAACAAGATCACAATCAAGAACGAGTACCCAATTCCATAGATTGATGATCTTCTCGATCAGCTCAAGGGAACCAAAATTTTCAGTAAGATTGATCTAAATTTAGGCTACCACTAGGCGTCGATTGAGAAAAATCATGTATGGAAGATAACCTTCAAGTATAAAAAAGGTCTCTTCAAGTGGTTTCTCATGTCTTTCAGATTGACTAATAACCTGACCACATTCATTCAGACGATGGATGACATATTGCGACCATTCACAAACTCCTTTGTGGTCGTATATCTAGATGACATCCTCATATTTAGCAAACCTTGGGAGGAACATTTGAATCACATTCAACAGGTCTTGGGCACCCTATGACAACAAAGGTTATATGCCAATTTGGAGAAGTGTTCCTTCGACATGGAGAGAATCCAATATTTGAGATACATCGTGGATGAGTAGGCTATGCATGTGGATCCATCCAAGATCCAAGACATCTACTATTGGCCAACCTCGATGACACTGAACAAGCTCTATAGCTTCTTGGGCCTCACCAACTTATTCCGCAAGTTTGTGTTGGGGTTCTCTCATATTTATTAGGCCCTAAGCTAGGTGACCAAGAGTGGAGCAAAGGCCAAGTTTGTTTGGGTTGCGTCCCAATAGAAAGCATTTGAGGATTTGAAATTTTTCCTTTTCTCAGAACCATCCGTATTTTCCATACCTGTAATAGCCATTTAAGATTGAGACAAATTCTTGAGATTATACTATCAGTGCAGTCCTCACTCACCATGGGCATATGGTGGCCTATCATAGTGAAACTCTATCTAATGTTGTTCACAGATACCCCACATACAACAAAGAGATGTAATCCATTGTTCAGGCATGTCGACAGTGGAAGAATTGCATTATGGGGAAAAAAATGATCATCCACATTGATCAAAGGCCTCCACAACTCATGCATACATGGGGAAATTTACATAATGACAACCATCATAAGTGGTGTACGTACCTGCAATAATTCCACTTGAACATCAAGTACAAGAATCAAAACACCAACCATGTCATTGATTTCCTTAGTCGACCCTTGGTTGTGGCGCTAACCATGATTCTTAACTCTTTTGGGAATGAGATGTCTGAGTGGCCACAGTTATACAACAATGAATTTGACTTTGTTGCTACCTATCAAACATTGAGGGCAGGAAAACTAATTCCAAACTTTCATCTCCTAGATGGATCAATGTGCCATCTTATGCATCTTTGTGTTCCTTCAAGTGAGTGTGAAAAGATGATTTGGGAAGCTCATTATAGTTGGGCAGAAGTACACTTTGGTGTGGACAAAACAGTGGAAGTATTTCAAAATCATTTTTATTGGTTGAATCTTCAACAAGATGTCCACAAATACATAAGATATTGCACTGCCTGTGCCTTTTCCAAACATGTCATCAAGAAATAAGGGCTATACACCTCTCTACCTACTCCAGATAGGCATTGGGAGTCCATCTCCATGGATTACATGTCCAATCTACCTTCAACCAAACATGGAAATGATTGTTTCCTTGTGGCAATTGATTGATTCTCTTAGATAGCAGTTTTGGCACCCTGCAAGAAGAGCATCACAGTAGAGGCCACCACTAAGATCTTATTTGAACATGTTTGGGTTCATTCTAGGCTCCCACAGACCATTATTTCAGATCAAGACAGTAGGTTCCTGAGTATTTTTTGGTCCATCCTATGGTCGATGATGGACACCAAGCTAACCAAATCGATTTCCTTCCACCCACACACTGATGGAAAAATAGAGGTAGTCAATAAGATGATTTTCCATATCCTGAGGATGTACAATTCCAACCATCCACACACATCAAATGAGATCCTTCATTATGTTCAACATAGCTACAACATATCCCTCAACAACTCTATTGGCCACAAACATTTTTAGGTGTGCTTGGGGTTTCGTCCATGGGCCCCCATTGACGTAGCTATATCCATTGTAGTTTCATAAGAAGACTCCTCCCATGATCAAACCGAGGTTGATCGAGCAACAAAATTTGTTGAGCAAATCTAGCACATCCAAGAACAATTTCATGATATTTTGTAGAAAGCCAACGCCAAGTTCAAGCAGTGCCACGATCAACATCGGGTACCACACAAGTTTTAGATGGGAGATAAGGTATGGTTTCATTTGCAAAAAGAGTGCCTCAAAAGAACCCATCGGAAGCTATACCAACTCTAATACAGGCCTTACACCATTACCAAGGTTGTGGGTGAGAATGATTTTGAATTAAGTATTCCCCCTTTCCTTGGTTTGCACCTAGTATTTAATGTGAAACTACTTCAACCATCTTTTCCACCTCTCCTGGACACTTTGGACGTGACCAAGCACTTGGCCCCTATAGAACTCAATATCGAATGCATTGAATAGGAAATGGTTGATCAGATCATGGACACCAAGATGAAGGGAACCCATCAGAAAAAAAGCCAACTCTATCGGGTCGTCAAAGCAGTGCAGCTTCTTCACCAAGGCAAGTGGCTCAGCATGAGTCAAATTCAACAGAAGTTTCCCCATCTGATGGAGGAACTTGACGCAATGGGGACCATTGCTTCCTAAGGGGAGGACTCATCCAAGTGGATACTTGTGGTCACCCACCTATTTCACTAATTCAGAATGGTTCCACATCTTGGTAGATCTTTTATACGGTTTTTCAGGTCCCAAACTTCCAAGGTCGTTTTGAGGCCCTAAACGACATTTTTTTGTTGTGGCAGTGCCTACCATTTTATGCAAGGAAGATACTAGTTTGAATGGAATATTCACACCTTGGATAGACCTTTCCAACAGGGTACCAAGCACTCCGAGCGAAGATTGTATGCAAAAGTTGTGCACCTAGGAAGTTGACGTAACAACTAACCACATCGAGGCCCACAAACCTTTTGGTGTTTCATTTTTTGGGGTTAAGGTTTTGGATTTTTAGGGTTTTCTCATTGATTCTTTATGTTAAAATGTAATTTATCCCTCTTTGTAATCAACTTATTGTGAATGAGTGTATCCCTCACATCTCTCTCTTCAGAGATAAGCTATCACCATTCTATCTAGCTTGTGTGCTTTTCATTTTACAATCTTTTGAATTCTAGACAATCATTAATAGAATATGATTCTAATTGTATTATTGTGTTTTTTGCAATATCTCTGTGTGTTTCCTTTTTATATCTCTTCCTTCATGTCGTTCTTGTTATCGCACAGTTTGTAGCTTAGGTTAAAGGCTAAAGGATAGAGGCCAAACTGGCGTAACAGGAACCTTCCCCACTGAATGTCACCACGATGGGGAGGTTCTTTCTATTTAGGGAGGTTAACCCAGGGGAGACGTCCCCAACAACCTGGGGTTTTGAAGAGGCTAAGGTATAAAGTCAAGGTTATAGTTTCCTCCTCATAGGTTACCACCAAGATCAGAAGGTTCGGCTAATCAGCCAATAAAGAAGTGTATGCCCAAAGAGAACACCTGCCCGAAACAAGACAACAATACAGAATATATGCAAGCTATAATTCAGTGGGTTAGTACTTCATATGACTATCTGATATCAATTAATAAGCAATGTAAAACAATAGATTTCAATGAGGTCAACGTCTTATCAATTAGCTATGAAAAAGCATCAATTCATCAATAACTATCAAGATGATTAACCTAACAATGTATCCAACCAACACTTTACTCAATAAATGCTTTAGATCATCATCCAATTGCTTATAGAAGACAAATGTTGTGTCAAGATGGATTATTCAAGTGTGATGTCAGCCTAGTTAGGGTTAGTCAATTAGTTAGGATTTCAAAATGTAAAGTTTTGAGAGTTGTGTTGAGCACCTTTACTTCAACATTGTGTGTCTAGGATCAGTGCCTAAGGGTAGATGGAGTCAAACAAGAAGAGGGCACAAGGTTTTGAAAGGATAAAGACCAAAGACAAGAGGGAAGGGTTCTAGAGTGCTGCAATGGTAGGGCCCTAGAATCAAAACCCTAGGGGAAAGAGGCTCACTCCCATGTTGCTTAAGCAAGGCCTCGTTCTCTTTCCTCCTTCTTTAGATCAATTTGGCAAAACGGCTAGCATAAATAATAATTCTAACTAGAGGATGAGATGAGAGAAAGTGTTGCAATGGCAAGGCTTTCAAACCCTAGAAGATGGCGGCCCTAGGTGTAGATAACCTAGGCCTAGGACGTCACCCCCTTTTCAACCTTTAAAATCAAAGCTAGCTTAAGGGAAGAAGGAAAAGGAGTGTAGCAAAGACTAGGCTCAATATTTCTTCTTCAAATGGCTGAAAAATTTCTCTCAAGGGGACATGAGAAAAGGACCTACATGTGTGCTTGTCACCTAGGGTTTTAAAATCAGAAAATTTATAAGTAAATGCAAGCATGTAAACCTACAACCATTCAATTAAGAAGTTTTGCAAGAAAAACACTTACATATCATGAAGAAAAGCATATGCAAACCCTAGTTGTAAACCTTCCTTGAAGAGAAATGCCAAAAGATGCTAAAAAATCCTTCCATCAACAAGTGCACCTCACTTTAAAAGACAAAACTACCCAAGTAGGGTGCAAAAACTAGACCTCACAAGTGTGAGTTATTGTGTTGTGTCCAAATGAGGGGAAAACATCCTCAATATATAGTGTATCATGACCTTTTAATTAATTTTAGGTCATTAAAAATAGTCGACAAGGCTACAAACCAAAAATCATATTGTTTTACATTAAACTGTTAAAAGAAACCCTAAATGAGCAATAAACAGGATGTCAAGCCCCTCTGAGGGAGACGTTGGCCCTTTTTAGGGAAAAATGCAACACAAGATGACAAACGTTGGCCCTCCTTGGGCCTCCAAACTCTGCCACATGTGCCAAACTACTCTATCAAGATGTCATACACTGGAGGTGATGTCATGGCTCCTAGATGATGTCCTGGGGCATCAAAAGGGGCACGTTCCACCTGCAGTGGGTCAACCCCCCTGGGCTAGGCTCAGCCAAGGCGTCCTAGATGAAAACATTCTCCTTCTTCTCTTGTGAAAAGGCTCGACCAATCACTGTCCTATCTCTGACCCTGATGGGGTCCCAGCAACCATTTGATGGGCTCTTCAGCCCCATGGAGATCCGAACTAATAATCTGCCCATGTGTACCGGTCCAACTGGTACCTGTCCGTTGGGCATGATCCTGCACATCAAAAAATTCACCCTCCATGGGCTCATTAGTCACAGGGATCATAGCAATGTCAATCATATTTCATCATTAATTTTATCAAATGCATGCATAAAACCCCTGATATATCATCCAATAACTCAAAGACATTACAATGACCTACTATACAAAGCCGAAGAAAAAGACAAAATGCCCTATTGGGCTAGCATCCCTAAGAGAAGGAGAGTTTCCAAAGGATATCATCCAAGCCATGTAACAGGAGGTGATGTGGTCAAAGGATTTCCAGACATACAGGTAGAGTGAAAGACAGGGGTGATATTACCTGTGGGTGCCTTTATAGAAGGTGAGTTGTACCTGTCATGGATGCAATTCTTTCCAAGCCCTTTATTGCCTTTATTCTTTCTTTTCTTTATTGATTTTTCTTATTTATTTCAAGGACTAACTAGAGGACACTGTCTTGGCATGGTGACCAGAGCTAACAGTGTTACCCACAAGCACTTTCACAGAGATGATAAGGCTGGCTTGTGATGAGACCCCCTTTCCCTTGGCCATGCAACCAAAGGTCATTGCCCTGGCGTGGTAACCAGATAATGGAAATGACATACTGCTAGGTACCCATGAACATAATGGGTTGGCTCATGATGAGACCCCCCATCCTCTTGGCTAGGTCTTGTTTTTTTATTTTTCTTCGGGTCCCTCTTATTTCTTGCTGAGAGGCTTTTTATTGCCTCTCAGGGATCCCTGGGCGAGGCATCTCTAGGTTTCATTTTTTTTTATAGATTTTATCTTTTACCAGTTGCTTTTACCTTCTGGGCCTTTATCCCCTTCTTCCCATGAGATAAGATGTAATCCCACAAACAAGTCATCCTAATGTCCAGACTAGGGGAATGGGGCAGATGAGTGGGAGATAAGATGTAAGAGTGATGATATGATGGGAGCGGACGCTGGCCCTTCAAAATACCCCCTGGTGGAAAACCAAAACCTATGAGCACAAGCTTGCTAGGGTACCCTGTCAATCCCCCCAACCATGGTCAAGTGGGTTAGTGTAAGATCCAAGCAGTGGTCAGAAATAAAAGGAATTTGATGCATATATATGAAGGTTATAATGATCAAATATGACACATACCATGATACTTGGACCAACTACCTCATGGAGCAAGAGTCTTCTCTGATACAAGTCCAAGCTGAAGGTGATGGATGTTGTTGCTGACAGGACAAGTCTGATGAAGAAGAAGAAAGATGGGCCCTCCAGGGCCATGCTCAGGTCAATCTTGCTTTCGGTACTCCATTTCTAGGACATGTGGGCCTCGAGACATGATCTCCTAGTTATCCCTATAAATAGGGGATAACAGTTCTCAATATAATATGGATCATGAGATCTTATTTATCATCACCTTAGATGACCCTTAGTATGGACGCATCCCGGTATATCTCTAGACCCAAAGGCTCTCCTCTAACTTCTCTCACGATGAGGATTGGTGTGTTAACCATCACATGAAAAACTACCTCATCATCAATGACACTTGTATCATCAAGAGGTGGATCAAGCTTTTCATCATTGCTTGACTCATGAAGAGGTTGATATGATTCTAAATTATTTTCATAGTGGAGCCTTTGGTGGTCATCTATATGGGTTGGGAAAAAACTCATAAATTTTGTGTGCATGATATTTTTGGCCTTCAATCTTTAAGGATTGTGTAGAATTTGTCAAGAAATGTCATCCATGCTAGGTGTTCACTAGAAAAAAGCATGCACACCAAGATCCGCGTTATCCCATTATCATTGTTCACCCTTTCACCAAATGGGGGGTTGACTTTGGAAATAGTTCATAAGTACATTATTGTGGTTGTATACTACTTCACTAAGTGGGCCAAGGATATGACAACATTTTTGAATGATGGTGAGACAACAACACTTTTCATATTCAACCAAGTCATTTCTAGATTCAATGTACCTAGGTAGATTGTCACTGACCATGGAAGTCACTTTCAAAATAAATTAATGTCAAAGTTAGGAACCAAGTCAGGGTTCCACCGGGAATGCTTGTCATTGTACTATCCACGAGAAAATGGAAAAGAATAGGTAGTCAATAAGTCCTTGAAAACCATCTTGCAGTGAACAATTAATGCAAGTAAATCCAACTTGAATTTAATGCTTTTTCTATATCTATGGGCATACTGAACCTCAGTGAAGACTCCCATGGGTTTTACACCTTTCCAACTTGTTCACAGGGTGGAAGCAATTTTATTGGCTGAATATGAAATTCCTTCACTCAAGATAGCCATAGAGCTCCTCCCTGACACTACTTAGAAGAATGCCTCATTCATATGGAACAATTCGAAAAGCATCACAGAGATGTGGCCACTATGAATGAATCACATAAGAAGTGTGTCAAGGTTGAGTATGATAAGTCTTTCATCCATCATTTTTTCTTAGAAGGAGACTTGGTCTTGGTCTATGACCAAGATAAGAACACCTCGATGACATGCAAGTTTAATCCAATGTAGCACAGTCCTTACCTTGTGATCCATGTCCTTGATAAGGGAGATTACAAGTTAGATGACTATAAGGAAAATATGATAGATGAGCACCACAATGGGATCTATCTCAAGAGGTATTATTCTTAGGCAACAATGCCTAGGCGATCCCCTTATAATAGTTGTACATTAGAAATATTTTTCTTTGATTTTTATTTTATAGTTTCTTTTCAGTCATTTCTTATCATGCTTTGTGCTTGGTTGGCAGATGGCATCAGATACACCTATGTTTGTGGGATTTTTGGATGGTGCTAGCTTCCAAATTGAAACCTTACTTCCACTGTTGGGGTAATTTATTCTCCCACATGCTAACTTGTGACCTCAGGGGGTGATTTTCGTGGACGTGCAACTAATAATATGGTTGAGTATAGTGTCATAATAGAAGTTCTTTCAGAAGCCATTTCACATGGAATTCGACATTAGTAGTTCATTAGGACTCAAAATTGGTGGTGTCACAGTTAAATGGTGTGTACCAGGTCCATGATCCTACACATCTCTAGAATTTCTTATGAGTGTGATTTCTTGAGAATTATTTTGAATTCATTACTTATGTTCACATTCCGAGAGGTTTTAATTATCTATCTGATGCATTGGATAATTATATGTTAGATTGGAATTTGTTACATTAAATGAAATAAAATCATGCATGTACATAACATGATAAGAAAGCACACCATTTTTACAAAATTAAGTAAGGTTGAAAACTCTGTAAACATTATATTAATAATGTCATAAAGTATAAAATGTGTAGAGTGTTATACAAAATCAAGTATCCTAGCCTATATATATATATATATATATATATATATATATATATGGTCATTTGATACAAAAATGGGTCCATATGACAACTAGGCCTCAAGGCCTAGCTCGGTATGGGTCTCATGATAGTAGATGATAACATTGGCCACCCACTGTACCCATGCCCATGGTACCCCTACCACTATCCTTTGGATGTGTTCCAGAAGATCTTATACCTACACCATTGGTACCTAGTGGCTTAACCCCTCTAGGTTCTGTTGGACCAATTGTAGAACCCTCTCGACCTCTCCTCCAAGTTAGTCCTTAAGTTTTTCCATGTTTTGGTGCCTAGGATATCATGTAGGTCAGACGGGTCCTACATGTGCATCATCAAGGTATTTTTTTTGTCACTCTACATATTAAAAACTAATTTACCTCTTGCATTTTCTTTTTCATAAATGAAAACATGAAAAATTGAATAACTTTAAAACATAAAAAATTATTCTTGCTAATATCACCCCACGCAGTGTTTGGATGTAATGCTAGCTTAAGGTCTCTGCAAAATTCCATGGTGACATAAAGTATTCATCTATAGTGATCAACTGATAAGACCACAAGATGGTGAAGATGTCATTAAATGCATTAGTGGCATGCCTACCTCATATCATCCCAACAAACCATCATGGGCTCTCTATTCCTAGGTGATTCAAGTGTGATGCATGGGTGCATAGAAGGGAGTCTCTTGAAGAAAAATCAGAAAATAATACCCCCATGTTTAAAGTTCTTATGTCTCCCCATCCTAAAATTTGTCAATTGGGCTTTCATGTTTTTCGGAAGCCTTATGCACCAATCAAAAACTATGGTTCTTAGGCACTCTACCCCATATAAATATTGTGGGCATGATGCCTGGTGCAATGTTGCAAAGCCCACCACCCAAGAAATAATAAAGATGATGACCTTCAAGCTCAAGCTTTCTATGTAGAACAATAAGTGTTGATATACTCGTGTATAGTCATGGAACCACCACCATGTCCTCCTCATTTTAGGTTCATCGGCATTCCCCATTGGTACAAAACTATAAGGAAGTATATGTCCTCAAATTAAAGCTTGAGGATATTTTCATCTAAGACAAAGGCAGCTTGGTCGGGTTCACAATACCTTACAAGAGTTCGCAATAGTTATTTATGGGCATGCATGTTGGGAATTGTGAAAATTTTAAGTAAGACACAATATCGAAGGGAATACATCTCTTTTGAATCATCTATGACAAGGTTATATATGTATGCATGTTATTTTTCCCTCTAGAAAATATCCATCTACAAGTTCCAGGCACAAATTTTCAATTTAGAGACAGTTTTTCCACCTTTCTTGGGTTGTGTGCACCTTTTGTGAAGGATAGATGCATACACATGCACCTTTCCTTCACAAGAGGTGCATGCAGGTCTTTCCACATGAACCTAGTGTGAAGGAGGCATGGGTGCACCTTTCCCTCACTCATGGAGATCCCCATAGGTCAAAAATTAGAAAAAATCAAAATTTGAATGGATGAAAATGAAGAGGAGAGAGAGAGGATTTACCTAGAGATAACAAAATTGAAAAATGACGATGGAATCCTCTGCAATCTCCAGTTTAAATTTAGGGGTGTTTTTGAGCTAAAAACAAGGTTATGGTAAAAATTCCAAATGACATGGTAAAAGTTAATTTTCACATAACAATTAGATTTTTTAACCACTTGCCTATAGTTTGGAATGCCTCTTGTCCATGTTATGAGTTGATTTTGTCAAAACTAATGACTAACATTTCCATTTGAGATTGTCCTAGTGTTTTGTAGGAATGATGAAGTTCTCAAGGTTATTTGGTGACATGTTTACATCATATTGGTCCAAGTTGATCCTCTCTGACAAGTAACAAAATCAAAATTGGAATATAGGTTAACTTTTCCATCGTGCATTGTGCATTACCAATATATTGTTCCATTTTTTCCTTAGGATTGACCCCATTGAGTTGCAACACTAAGACTTATTTGTCATTTAAAAGTTTCATAACTTGTGTGGTAGATCCTACTAATCATGGTGCACTAGTTAGTGCATTGCTTTCCATTTTGGAGCCCATGCTGAAGTTTTCCATTGGCTCAGGAACGCTCTTAGTCCCACCATGACTTTGCATTGAATTTGAATGACTTATACTCAGTCTTTTTCTGACCATCCCTTTGGGGCTCACACATTTATGTTTTGATTTTTGTTTTACAGTGCATACCGCTACTTGTGCTTTCAAGACTAATGCCCGCTATAGTTCACTATTTGTTTCTTATTGCCTATGCATTATCTTCAGCTTCTCACCTTTGCATCTACTATTTATACATCTTAGAACCTTATCCCTAGAGGAAACATGTTGATGAGTGTCCACATCCTGCATATCCATCCTACACCTTGTTTTGCATGGTTATGTTCCATGCGCTCAGAACTAGTTACTTACCCTATGACACTCTTTTCCTCCACCCTATCATAACATTCTTTTATTCCTTTTCATTCTTTTATAACATGAAAAATACATAAAAAATCAAATATTTTGATAAAAAAGGAGAGGGGGGGGGGAGGGAAGAATTAATATCTTTACTTTTTGTGACATCAATTATGTCACCCTTGAACAAAGCACCAAGTGTTGGGTATTCTACTCGATAAGTTGGGTTTTAGTGTTTCCTTAGGACTTGGACCATGATCTTCAAGTTCTTACTCCTCCAGTTGGTTACTCTTCCAATCACTATGGAGAATATGTCGATAAATCCTACATTTCATATTTATATCATTTTTCCTCTTTATTTCAAATGCTACCCAAGTCACCATTGTGTCGTGCTTATGTTCAAGGGTTGTATTTAGAATGTGTCATACATTCCTCGGAATATTTGACTATCCATGTTGACCTTTCGTGTTGTCAAGTTGTTCTTAGTTGCATCAGTATCAATGTTCTTTACTTATGCTAGTGTGGAAGGTCCACATTGACTTCTCACTAGCAGGTCATATCTTATCGACTACGACACATTGCTCTAAGAGATTGGCATTGATTCAATAGCTTCCTGGGATTATTTTCATCATTTGTAGGTTACCTTGTGCTTAGCAGATGACATTTCATTAATGGTCACTAACATAGTGGTTTCTCATGTGTTCGATGGAAAAACCTCTATTCACATATCGAGATTTTTGTTGTACCTTGGTTTCCATTTTTCATCATTGTTGGAATTCCTCTCCTATGTCAGCATATTTCATTATCATTTGTTTCTCATAGGGTCTCTTCCATGCGCTTTTTTCATCTGGTGCATGCGAGAGATGCACTTGATGGTGTGTTCCTAAATCCTTTCCCCAAGACTCTCAAGTCATGTTCTTGATGTTCACACATGTTGGATGATTAGGGATTCCCTAATTCCCTTCATTCAATGGATCTCTTCCCATCAACACTGACTCATTTTCTCTAGGAACAAGATCTAGATATTTTACAATACCTTGGGGCTTGCATTCATCATTGGAAATTTCCCTTTCTATTGACCATGGAAATACATCAATGTCCCCTGATTAATAGATTCTACAAGTGTTCAATGACAACACATCTATTCACACTTGCTAGGATGTAATAGGTACCGTGACACTCATTATGATTATTGGTATGTTTTCTTGCATTCATTGATGGTAAACATCAATGATTGGTAATCAAATGGTTTCTCCCATGTTTAACGTCGGCTCATTTATTCACGTGGTGTACATTCATACCATTGGTGGATTTGGAGTGAATACCTTGGGTCATAGTGGAATCTCATATTTATTATTTTTCTTAATTTGTGTAAGATAGTACCACCTACCTTAATGAAATTGGAACTTTTGGAGAATCAATTGTTCACCTTATAGTTCCAATTATTCTCCTGATGCAAACTGAGACATAGATCCACTTTGTATTTTCTTGTGGCTATGATTTATTTGACATGGATCCATTGTGTATATTAATTGTGTCCATGGTTTATGCATTATATATACCTCATGGATCCATAGAGTACTTGATTTGGTGGACATGTTTTTTCACACCTAAGCATGGGTATGCCCACCTTGGGAAGAGAGTCACCTGATACCTTGGAAAAAAAATTCAAGTACTTTCCTTATTCAAAATTCGACGAACTCCACGTAGTCCCACTTATCAGGTTGCTCTGTGATTTTTTAATATATTTCAGCCATCATAACCCCTTCTGGAATCACACATTAGGGGGCATTTGTTATAGCATCTATTGACACCACCATGTCCTAGATTCCCAATTGGCCATTATACCCATCACTTCTTGTTATTTATCACCCTAAACCCTGCTTAAAGAGCTTCCTTTTCACTCCATGCACCTTTTCCCCTCACAAAAGGAGCATGTACATGCACTTCTTTCTCACAAAAGGTGTGTGTGCATAAAAAAGTGGACAAAAAATATAAAATCCACAAAAATCATGTTATCCTTAGTAGGGTTTATGGAGTATATACACTTGTACCCTCCTAAGACTCATTCCAAACTACCTCAACCAACTTACAATGGTATAAAAAGAGGTCTAATATGGAAGGAAAGTATGAGCGGTGGTACAATAGGAGAGTTATCATATTGGAATCCCCACGCCAAAGAAATCAAAGGTGTTTGTTCTCTTGGGATTTTATGACCTTCTGCCCTCAGAAAATACTTGTTTTCTAAGTCATTTCTACTTTTCATGCATTTGAGTCCTAAAACATTCTAGTTTTCCTTAACCTTTTGCATGGAGAAGAGTCAGAGTCTAGAAGCAGTCTTGAGTGGCTTACGGATGACGGAACCTGAATGACAGTTATGGAAGGTATCGGAAGAAATAAATTAGGTATACCATTGTATATTGTTCTTTTTCATCTATAAAAAGGAAGATCTCTCTTCTTTCCCTCCCCGAAATTCATTGTTCTTCTCCAGTAGTTGATCTCAATCTGTGTTTGGTTTTGGAACTATCTCTCCTAATTAGTCAATTAGGGTTAGTCATTTCACTCTTTATTTCATTTTTATATATTGGTTTGAGGAAGGTTCTTCTATAAATATGTGTAGGTCTTGGAACTTGGATTGGATCGAGGACAAGTGGAGCAGGATCAACATGTGGGATTCATCTTCAAGCAACCATCAAAACTAGGTATGTCTTCCCTCTAACCAAAAGTTAGTTATGAAAAGTAGTTGAAGACTAATTTTAGAGAAAGAAGTATGTTATTCTTTTATCCGATCTGTTACACTCCATGCTAGTTGTTAGGATAATTTTTTCTTCAATACCAAGCTACTCAAAACCAACCTTTGGAAGACAAGGTTTTTGGCAATGAGTCTACACTCAATGTTATGAAAAAAAAATGAAATCACAAGGAAAAATGTTGATCTTGTTAAGTTCCCACTTAAATATCAATATACCAAATCCAAACAGTGGTCCAACAAAGGAGGAATCACCATCCTGTAAAGTGTGTGCCATGCACAATTTTTTTCAGGATAACCCTCACCCACACTTTTAGGATCACAATTCATGGCACCATTTTCCAAAGGTCGACATGAACAAATTTGATGTTTCTAATCCATCCGGGTGGGTTACCCAAATGTAACGTTTTCTCTCTCTCCATGGCATTAGTGATGACCTACAAAAACTAAAAGTGGGGGTCTTATATTTGGAAGTCGAATGTTCGTAGTGGTGGAAATGGAATAAGAATGATTATAAAGAATGTGTTTCCTGGAATTTGTTTGTGAAAGTAATTTCTAATCATTTTGAATGTGACACTCACCATTTGTAACGCCTAACAATATTATGCCAAACTGGCATAGTTATGGACTATATTATTGTCTTTGAGTAATTGTTAATCTACACAAAGGACCTATCTAATTCATTTTTAAAGAATATTTCATCAGTGATCTCAAGGAAGAAATTAGAGCACACATCATGATTGTATCACCAAAAAACATGGTTGGAAGCGTGTGACAAAGCTAAAGTTGAGATGGTGATAAACACACAAATGAAGAGAACTTTATTCACCTCTCAACCTGTTGAAATATTGTAACTGCAAAGAGTATTCTATTTATTATTGAGTTATTATTCATTAGATCAATCCCCTTTTGTTGATTGATCGTGTCGGGCATTGTAATTGACCAAATCCCTTTCTTGGATTGGTCAAACCCTAAATATATTATGCAAATTAAGAAGTCAGCCCCCATGCTAATTAAAGTGGTTTTAACCACTAAGAAGACAATTCACCCCTGCCTAATGAAGAGACACCTTTCTGGCACCTACCAGTTTGTATAAATAAAGGAAGCTAGCACCTCATTTGATCACTCACTCATTCACTCATCAAGTGTGCACGTTTGGTAGCTGCAATTGGGAGAAGAAGGAAGAGAGAGGTGCATTTCTCAGTGTTGGATATTCTCTAGTGTTTGGTTTATTATCTTGGAATTGTATTGGCTATCTACATTAAGGAAGTTTTTGCTGGTTTTTCTCCCCCATGGGGATTTCCCAGGATAAATGTTGGGTATCTTGTGATTGTGTTTCTCTCAGTGATCCTACCTATGCTATTATTATCTAGTAAATTGAAAATAAACCTAATAATAACTCAAAACTTAGCATGGTTTCACAGCTAAACTGAAAATAGAATCTTTCACTGGATAAAGAAAAACGTCATTGTTGTCGTACAAGAAAATTAGGGATTTTGTTGGAGAGGAATTTTTTCCTAAAAACCATCTAGAAAAGTGCACCCTACCCCAATGATTCTTTTGGTACCTTGAGTGCACATTTTCAGTGGATAGAACACTTGGAAATTGAAACCCTAGTTTTCACTGGTACCAGAAAATCAAAAAACCATAAGTACCAGGAAAACAGGAAACCGGTACCAGTCCAGAATTTTGCTGGTCCAGTTTGAAGGGGGAAAATTTGGATTTTTTGAAATCTAACTGTACTATCTTAATCACCTCATCTTAGTGCATCTAGCCCCTAGATCAGAATTTCAAAATTTGAAGTTTGAAAAATTAGGGTTTCCTCATAAAACTCCAAGTTGCAGTTGCAGTTCCAGTTTCAGAATCAGTTCCAGTATCAATTATAGCTGCAGCATCAAAGGAATTATCAGTTGCAGTACCAGTTGCAGTGACCCTTGAAGTTTTTAAGAGTTGGTAATTATTATCGTTGCTACCAGATGGTGCCACTACCTGCAAATACTATCATAGATATGTATTCACATATGTTTAAATTGTTAATCTTTAAAGGGTATTTCCAGGAGAAGGGATCTCTTACCATAGATCCAGAAGGATCTCAAGATCCAATACATTCAGAGAAATAATGCAACCCGGGTTTGATTATTCTGATATGCATCTATTTGTTATGACATTATTTTGATCTAGGTTGCATGTTGAAGCTATGACCATCATACTAACCTTTGGTCAAAATTTAAGTCAAAGTATTAGATTGATTAAAGTTGAGATCATAGATTTTATCCTCTAACCCATCTTTTTGTCAAGATAGCATATTGTCTTAGTACAAAAGACGGGTTGAAGAAAGCACTCATCATCTTGAGTGAAGGAGACTTGGAAGAAAATCAACACAGTCATTCTTGCAGACAAGGCTCCAGGTTCCAGGTTTGATTAATTAATTTGATAAGATTCAAAGTTGCACATGACAAGTTGATAATTACCCCTTTACAAGTAAACAATATAGTTGAGGTAGCAGTCTTTGAAAAATAATTGTTAGGACCACACAATGTACCTTCTTGCCCATACTTTTTGCCACCATTACACTCTTGTTCACTCACATTTAAACCCATATTAGCACTTTATCTTATCATTCCAAAGGTATACAACATCCCTTCTCATTACTATACATTTAATCTGTTTTGCATATATTTTTGCAGCACTCTCGTACTTAACCATTGATTAGAAATGTATAAGTGATGAAACAGTTCAAACTGCAGATTAGCATTTGAGGCCTGTTGCTGAAACAACAACTCACAGAAGTTGTTACACAGTCCATGGTCGACAACGCTAAAACACAGAAGCTGTTACACAGTCCATGGTCAACGATGTTGAAACACAGTTGTTACATAGTTCATGGCCGATGATGCTGAAACACAGAAGATGCTACACAGTCCATGGTTGTCGATGCTGAAACACAGAAGATGCTACACAGTCCATGGTCGTCGACGCTGAAACACAGAGGAAGTCATTACACAGTCCACGGTCAACAGCAACTCACACAGATTGACTACAACAGCTGCACCGTGAGCCAAGCACCAACCATCGCTGCTACCTGAGTGCTGAAATAGTCAGAACGCAAATCACGTGGCTGAACCAGCCCACGATTTGCGATGTCAAAACAACACAGCAAAAATAGGAAAGAGCTGTTACTCCAACCGTAAACAACAACACCTCACTCGGCACTTGTAATAACATTCTGTTGCAGGAGACTAGGAGACCCTATTCCAATTTAGAAAGTTGATCTGACTAAGAATAGGACCTAGATATACACCTGTAATTTGTTGATCAATTGTACTGAAGGGATTCTCCTCTTTAAATAAGAGGAAATCACCATTCGAAGGGAGCCAGTTTTTATGTACTAAGAAAGTTTCATAGAGAAGGATGTACTTCATTTTCAGATTGTAATATGAAACATTGATAGATGAATAAAAGACTGTTTTGAGCATCCTTCTCTAGCCTCTTCGTCTCAGGGGAATCTTGTGAGAATGGAGGGCCCACCTTCTTCACAAGATTCACCCATTAGTTTTATAGTGTGTTAGTGTGATCTCTGTTATGCCTTGATTAATTTTTGCTTTGCTGAAACACTACTGAACTCTGTCTTGTTAAGAATTATGTTCTATTGAACGTTACATTGTTCTCATGAAGTTCATGCTTGGTTAACTGTTAATCATTTTAATTAGCAATCTTGTGTGATGGATTTATGAAGTGTGCTAATCAGAGACTGGTACTAAAGGTTCATGCTTAAAGGAAGGAATTAAAGGGTCCTGTTCTCTGTTAGAAGTAGTCAGCTTTCAATTATTTTCATGAGTGTGCTAATCAGAGACTGGTACTAAAGGTTCTTGCTTAAAGGAAGGAATTAAAGGGTCCTGTTCTCTGTTAGAAGTAGTCAGCTTTTGATTATTTTCATGAGTATGCTAATCAGAAACTGGTACTAAAGGTTCATGCTTAAAGGAAGGAATTAAAGGGTCATGTTCTCTGTTAGAAGTAGTCAGCTTTCAATTATTTTCATGAGTGTGTTAATCAGAGACTGGTACTAAAGGTTCCTACTTAAAGGAAGGAATTAAAGGGTCATGTTCTCTGTTAGAAGTAGTCAGCTTTCAATTATTTCCGTGAGTGTGCTAATCAGAGACTGGTGCTAAAGGTTCCTGCTTAAAGGAAGGAATTAAGGGTCTTGTTCTCTATTAGAATAGTTAAGCCTTCAATGCATTAATGAGTTCATGAAAGTGTGTTCATCATAAACAAAGTGCTAAAGTTCCTTCTTGGGAATAGGGTCTTGTTCTCTGGTTACAGAATAGTTGTTCTTTCCTGTTGTAGTTGTTATTTCAATGTAATCCAGGATTCTCTAGATTAATCATCTCTTCAATCTCTGCAATAAGTAGTTTGCTTTTATGTAATTCGAGCTAGGACTTCAATTCATTCAAGGCAAGTGTGATTAATATAGTTTCCTTTACTATAACTCTAGGTTGCTTTTGGAATTGAGCATATATAGTGCGTGGTTACCTTTGAAATAAACAGAATTCCCTGGGTTGACAATTTATGTAGCACTTGATTGTTTAAATTAACTGAGCAATTATAGTGACCAACATTTTGGCGTCGTTGCCGGGGAAGGTAATTTTAGATTTCAAAATCACTTATGATTTTTCAGATACAAATATTGCATGAAAGGACACGGAGACCCCAAAGATACTGACCCTACAGGTGGCAAGGGAAAAGGAAACAGAGGAAGAAATACTTACATTGACGAGATTATATCAAAGTCTGAATCTGCTACTCAACAACCAAACCTTCGGAAACAAAAGTCCCAGCCTTCATTTCAAGCAAACTTTGAAACAGGGAAAGAAGTTTGGAGTCCTGAGACAGTCCAGAAGCCAGCAGGAAACATTGAGGACAGAGCAAGCGCAGCAAGGGAGCAGAAAAAAGAAAACATGGATGAGTACAATGAAGAATTGCATCATGAAGAACAGGCAGGTACTGAAGGAGAGGTAAATGATGAAAATTCTTTCTCTACATTAGGATTTCCTATTGGTGATCTTCCTATAGGGGTAGCCCCCATGAAGAAAACTCCACTCTCAACACTACCTAATTTTCATGGTTTTTCTTCAGAAGATCCTGATGAATTCCTTTTTGAGTTTGATATATTATGCAGTAGTTATGATTACGTTTCTAATGCTCAAAAATTAAAGCTATTTCCAGCAACACTAAAAGGAAATGCACTAAGATGGTTTATGAGTCTTGGAGGCCATGTAATCACAACTTGGGACCAAATGAAACAGAAATTCCTGAACAAATACCAGGACTATTTCCGAACAAGAGAAAAGAGGGAGGAGCTATTCAAGATGATGCAGAAAGAGGATGAAAATCTGGAGGACTTTGTAGAAAGGCTACAATACAATCTACAAAGATCCAGTCACCCCAATGTAAGTAAAGACATTCTTAAAACTATATTATTAAAAGGAGTAAGGGATGACTGTCTAGATATGCTGAACATGCTTGGAAAAGGAGACATATCTAAGGAATCATACGATGAAATTGTTAATTTATGCAAAAGATGTTCAAGAGGAGCTTCAAGAAATAGATCAAACAGCAGGGACACCACATTCTCAAGAGTCCAAAAGTCATCCAGTGGGGAAGCAACAAGAGCCGAGATAGGTAATTTACTTGAAGGTTTTAAAACTGAAATGTTGAGCTCTTTTGCCTCACAAATTGACACCCTGCAGATTCAAAAGAAGCAAGCAGAAGCAGAAGCAGCCATGTCCATCTTTTGTTCTCAATGCAGAGATAAGCACCCACGAAGGGAATGTCCATTAGACAAAAATCCAATCTGTACCATCTGTGATAAAGATCATGATACCCAACAATGTCCATCTTTACCAGGAATCAAGGCATCATTATAACCAATGGACGAAGAAGTCGAAGCAGTCTATCTGTTGACACAAAGAAGGCAATGGCAACCGCGGGGACAAGGTATGAATTCTAACATGCCATTTGCATCTTCTAATCGTTGGAATAGTTATCCTTCTTTCAATCAAATGAGTTACCCCCCCTATAATCAAATGCAATACACTAATCAAATGAATTACCCACCCATGCAACAAACTTACCCACCCACGCAACAAACTAACCCACCCTTTGTTGATCCATCAATGTGGACCCCTTGGCCCCCACAGCAACAACAACCATATCAAAATCAATGGAATCAAAATTGGAGAGGACAACAACCCCCCTTCCAAAATCAATTACCTCAATCCCAATTCCTGCAACCACTCTCCTTACCAGCAGGTACTCCACCGAACAATCAAATGATGAGACCCCAGCTACCTATACAATCTAACCCTAACCCAAATAATAAAGTTGTGCAGTGCATTGATATTAATAACCAGCCTACACTTTCTCTTCTCCCTGCGCAATGCAACGATATTCATTTATGATCTGGGAGAATAGTGGAACCTGCCATAGTTGATGTTACCTCTTCTGATAAAGAGGAAACAAAAGAGCATGATGTACCTAAAGAGGTACAATCATCCTCTAACAATGCTGCTGAAACAGCAAAACCACCATTTCCTGAGCGTTTAGCCTTGACTAAAACGCCTGAGCCACCAGCCTTCAATATTCTAGGGGAATTACAAAATTTATATGTCAAAATTCCTCTACTACAAGCACTCCAAGATGTACCAATCTATGCCAGGACGATGCGAGACATTTGTGTTAAAAATCCTGGTAGGAAAATTAAGGATCCCCTTACAGTCCATATTATGGGAGACTTGTATGCACTAATGTCAGGTAAAACTCCCCCAGTTAAATATGGTGATCCCGACCACCCTACCGTTTCAGTGCAAGTTGGAAAAACGATAATCCCTCGAGTCCTGGTAGACCTAGGTGCAGCTATCAATATCATGACTCTGGAAACCTTACAACTGCTACAATTGAAAAATAAAGTCAGAGACAACCCAACTATCTTAGAATTGGCTGATCGATCCACAATTAAACCAAAAGGAGTCATTGAAGACCTCAGTATCTCTGTAGAATCCTGGAATTATCCAGCTAACTTTACGGTACTACAACCCAAAACAAAGTTGGGAGGCCACCCTCTAATTTTGGGTAGACCTTGGCTAGCCACAGCAGATTATTTTATCAGCTGTAGATTAGGTTCAATGACATTTTCAAATGGTTACAAAACTAAACAGCTTACCCTCTACCCTCACGCTACACCCTTGGTTAATAATGATAATTTTGTATGGGTAGATTTTGATGATCAACCTACTCAACCCCTTTTGACTATTGGACAAGCTCTAAGCCTGAAAGACTCTACCGAGGATGAAGTAATCAATAATTTTATTTGTGAACCCTCCTCTATGACTCCAGAAACTCATAACCAGCTAACTGCACTGTTGGAGTCTGATAATCAAGAAAAACTCAACTCAGAAAGCCCACCTCAAACATCTAGCACCATCTCCTCTAAAAGCATACCAATAGAAATTGAACCTGGCAAAACACTGAACATAAACCCTAATTTGATAGATGCTGAAACACAACAATTAATGAAGTTACTTCTGGAAAATAAAGAAGCATTCGCATGGGATTACACAGACATGAAAGGAATTTCTCCCGAATTATGTACTCATCGAGTATATATTAAGGAAGATTGTCGACCAATCTGCCAACCTCAACGACGAATGAACCCTAATTTAAGAGAAATCCTCAAAGAAGAACTTCAAAAATTGCTCAATGCAGGGTTTATATATCCTATATCAGACAATGAATGGGTGTCCTCGTTGGTAATAGTTCCTAAGAAAAACGGGAAATGGAGAGTATGTGTGGATTATAGAGCCTTAAATAAAGCTACTCAAAAAGATCACTTTCGATTACCATTCATTGATCAGGTGTTAGATAATTTGTCAGGAAAGAAATTTTTCTCATTTTTAGATGGTTTCAATGGGTATAACCAGATCAAAATTGCACCTCAAGATCAAGATAAAACCACTTTTACTAGCCCTTGGGGAACCTTTGCTTATAGAGTCCTCCCATTTGGACTATGTAATGCACCAGCAAC
>ML800368.1:104367-137244 GCA_009831015.1 Picea engelmannii | reverse complement strand
CAGATACTGCAATAGGAGCTGTCTTGGGACAAGAAGAAAATCATCTCCCTTATGCTATCTATTTCATCAGCAAGAATATGACTCCTGTTGAACTCAATTATACAGTCACCGAGAAGGAATTCTTAGCAGTTATCTATGCCATTGATAAATTTAGACATTACATTACTGGCTATTCTAATTTTGTCCATACTGATCACTCATCTATCAAATACTTAATGAACAAACCTATCACAAATGCTAGAGTCACCATATGGCTACTATTATTGCAAGAATTTGATATTACAATTGTAGATAGACCAGGAAAAGAGAATGTAGTTGATGATTTCCTTTCTTGATTGACACCTGATGATGATACCCCAGTAGATGATTCCTTTCCTGATGAATATTTATTTGCAGTTTCTTCCCACTCACCTTGGTATGCAGACATTGCTAACTACTTGGTTGCAGGGAAGTTACCACCACACCTATCCCACCGAGAGAAAAGAAGTATCATTCGTCAAAGTGCTCGGTATAGTTGGATAAGTGGGTGTCTTTTCCATACAGGAGCTGATCAAGAAATCCGAAGGTGTATTAGAGAAGATGAGGTGTATGATCTACTAAAAGCTTGTCATGATGGCCCTTGTGGAAGGCATTTTGCTGATAAGAGAACAGCACATAAGATTCTCAGGATGGGGTACTATTGGCCCTCACTCTTCAAAGATGCAAAGAAATATGTTCAGGCCTGTGAGAGCCGCCAAAGAGTAGGCCAACCTAATCATAGATATGAAATGCCATTAAACCCCCAGATAGTACTTGAACCATTTGAAAGATGGGCCTTAGACTTTGTAGGACCCATCAACCCTCCATCCAATCAAAAAGTTTACATAGTGGTCTGCACAGACTACATGACTAAATGGGTGGAAGCCAAAGCACTTCACAGAGCGACCGAAGAAGAAATTATAAATTTCTTATTTAAAGACATCTTCATCAGATTTGGAGTGCCAAGAGAATTAGTTACAGATGGAGGACCTCCTTTCACTTCTCATGGCTTCAAAGCCACCCTTCAAGAATATCATATCCAGCATAGAATGACTACAGCATACCACCCCCAAGCCAATGGACAGGTGGAAAGCACAAACAAAGTAATAGAAGTCATTCTCACAAAAACAGTGAAGGAAAATAGAAAGGACTGGTCCTACAGGCTCCCCGAAGCATTATGGGCCTACAGAACTACCTGGAGAAATACTACAGGATTCTCTCCCTATGAATTAGTCTATGGAAAGAGTGTTATCTTTCCTGTGGAATTTGAAATAAAAACCTTAAAGACTGCTTTAGCTGTCAACCTTGATTTGACCGATGCACAGACAGCCAGGTTGCAGCAACGTAATGAATTGGAGGAGAAAAGACTAGATGCCATTCAACAGACAACCATAATTCAACAGCAAAGATCAAAAATGGCATGACAAAACTATCAAGAACAAGTAGTTCCAAAAAGGTAATTGGGCCCTACTGTATGACTCTCGGTTCAAGGAATTTCAAGGGAAACTGCGTACAATATGGCTTGGACCTTACGAAGTAGACACTATTTTCCCCAATGGAATAGTAAAGCTCCTCACAATCGATGACTCCAAAAATCCATTACTCGTAAATGGTCATCGGCTCTGTCTGTACCAGCGCCCTATTTTCAAAGAAGATTTTAAGGCCACATGCATGGCAAACTCCCATTACCTCTTCTTAGAAGGGGCTTCTACCCCTCATTGCAATTAATTATTTTAAGTTAATTTCTTTAGTATTAGATTAGATTTTATGTACTAATAATCCATGTCAAGAAATACCATGTTACAATCGACTTTTGCAGATCCCCGATCGAAGCACAAGCTACTAGGAAAGGACGATCCTACTTCAAAGAGACAAGCTTCCTCTGATGCTGAAACACCATTGTTCAGCACTTTTGACTTTCCTCTGTTGTTGAAACACCACTGTTTAGCACTTTTGACTTTCCTCTGTTGCTGAAACACCACTGTCAGCAATTCGTTCCCTTTTCTTCATTACTGAAACACCACTAACCCCACACCTTTTCCCCCCATCACTGTTTAGCAACCTTTTACCACTTTCCCCCATTTCCTCATAGACGAAATAACACCGTCCAGCAGTTGCTTCACCTCGTTCCTTTCTTTTTCTGAAACACCATTGTCGGCAAATTTTCATCACTTTCCCCATTGCTGAAACACCATTCACAACAATTTTTCGCCTTCTCCCTATTGCCAAAACACTACAGGTCGACAATTCTTCACTTCTTTCAACGACGAAACAACACCGTCCAGCAATTGTTTCACCCCATTTTTCTTGTTGTTGAAACACCATTGTTCAGCAGTTCTTCACATTTTCTCATCACTGAAACAACACCGTCCAGCAATTGTTTCGCCTCGTTCTTTTTTGTTGCTGAAACACTAACTTTTCAACATCATCTGTCAAGCAATATTTTATTCTCTCATACTATAGTTCATCCTTCCATTCAACAAATCCTTGATACAATTCATCTAATAAATCAAAAGTCTCTCCCACGACTACTACAGAACTACCATGAACAGGCATGATATTTTGTTTGCAGAACGAATCAAAAGGTAAGGCGAGGTATGTAAATTTTATGTAATACAGTTAAGCTATAGTTAATGAGAAGATTCTAAATCATTATGACCACTCGAGTGAAATCATTATTAGCTGCACTTGACAGGAGGGGAGGACACATCAAATCTTCTATACCATCATTTCACACGAATTCACCACCGCCATTCCTATTTCACCACCCTTTCGCGTATTTTACCACCATTTTGCATACCGTCGCTCGGAAAACTCACTCTGCACAGAACATGTTACTCAAACTCTTTGACGTTGTATTCTACCGAGCTGGTAGCTATGGGAGGCTCTTTTATACGGAATGAACCCACCACGACAGTGCTGTTAGAACATTATCCAGTAGCTTATCAAATCTTTCAGCAAGCAGGATGGCTCAGTTATTTTCAGAGACTACAGGGGTATGATGAACAACAAGTTCTGCAATTCGCTCAAAACCTTCAGGAAGACCATTCTATTGTTCAAGGGGTCCGAATTTCAGTAACAGAAGAGGGTATAGCACAGGTCTCAGGCCTCCCTACCGATGGCATTCACATGTTCAGCCGTAAACATATCATTCGGAATGCCCAGCAGAACTTCTTCTTGCCAGAAGAACAAATTGAATTTAAAGGTCGGGGTGTTCAACTTAGCTCATTGCCGCCCCCATGGCCGGAAGTTGCAAGATTCGTCAAACATTACCTTACCTGTGAAGGCCGATACCAGGTAGTTTACCAGCACGACTTTCTTTTGTTGTCTCATTTACGGCATAATAGACGGGTGAATATTCCTTATTATTTGTTGGGTTGTCTGAAAAATATGGCACACTACTGCAGAAAGGATAAAGATCCCACCCTTTCACTCACCCATCACCGTCTTGTCCAACTGCTCATCCAAAGGGGTTTTTTCCAAAAAAACCCTCCACTAAACAACCCACCCATAAACCCCCAAGAAGCTGCCGAAATTCCTGAAAACCTCCAGGAACAGCAACCCCAAAACCCTGCGGAACCAATCAGTCCAATTGACCCCCCTTCCATACCAAGCTCCCCTCATACTTTACCAGAATCATCCACTTCCGCCCTTCATATTCTGAGCGATGACTCTAAGCCGGACAATCCCCCCTGCCCCATCATTGAGGAAAAATCCCCGTGTAAACGAAAAATCCCCTTCTTTCCGCCCTTCTTACAAAGAAAACGAACATGGGCCTCAACAAGACCAGCTATTATTGCCACTACCCTAGACCCCCAACCCATCCGACTAATACCCCGTACACCTCCAACCTCCCAAATCCTGGAATCTTTGCCTATTCCACCTACGGGCACTGAAACACAAGAACCAGATGCCCAGGATGTTGCGACATCATCTGTCTCAAATAAAGTAGCTGAAACACAAGAACCAGCTACCCATTCTGTAGCTGAAACACAAGAACCAGCTACCCATTCCGTAGCTGAAACACAAGAACCAGCTACCCATCCAGTGGCTGAAACACAAGAACCAGCCATAGCTGCCACACAAGAACCAGCTACAGCTGAAACACAAGAACCAGTTGCTGATATTGACACTGAGATACAAGAATTAGAAGTCCAGGGTGCTGCAACGTTACTTTCCTTACATCAAGAAGATGAAACACAAGAATCAACTGCCATTCTTGTAGTTGCTCCACAAGAACCATCTAGTGAGGTTGTGACTGCCACACAAGAACTAGTCATCCCTCAACCAAAACCAGTAGTGGCCTTTGTCTTGAAAGAAAACAAGTTTTTAAAGTCTGAACTGGAAGCATACAAGCAAGAAATAGCCAGGGCAAAGGAAGCATACGAGAAGGAACTAAATTTGTACACCCTAGCTCGCACAGCAACCATGTCAGAGGGGACTACAGAGAGCCTGTGTAAAGAATATATGTGTTGTCAATGTGGGCATATTTACTATCAAGCAGGCCATAAGGTAATTCAAGTCCCAATATCAGGAGCTCCCCCTACTCCTTCAACTTTTGTAGTCAAAAAGGAAGAACCTGTTGTTACACAAGAACCAGCTATAGCTGTCACACAAGAACCAGCTACAGTTGAAACACAAGAACCAACAAGACCTCCCAAGATTAAGACTGAGCCCTGCATTGCAACAAATGAAGCCCCTGCTTTTGTCAACAAAGTTGTACAGATAATTCCTATGGAGGAATTTACACCTCCCAGTCAGATCAATCTCCACACTTTCGTGGAACAATCTACTCAAACCTTACCTCACCCCACTACTTGCAACGCTGAAACACAGACTCGGCCATGGGATGAGCAGGCAGTAATACAAAAATGGAAGAAAGAGTATGTTGCAACACAGGCTAAAATCCTGCAAGAGCACAGACAAATCTGGATAAATCATACCTACTCAAATTGGGAAGCTTTAGAGAAGACACGTTAGGAAGCTCGTGCTCTGAAGAAACAAAACAAATAATTGAAAGGCAGATTGGCCCTGGTATTTGACCTGACACAAAAGCTATTGGCTACAAGGAAACCATCTAGCAACTACTCCTTGTTCCTTATGGAATGACTCACATGGTTTCAGATCAAATCAATCACAGAAGGCAAACCCCATGCAGTACTACACCCAGTAGATTTTGTCAAAACCTTTACAGAAGCATCTGCTAGGGATCAGCATCTCCTCTATGAGGCATATTTTCATAACGAGGCCATCCCCGAGAACAGGCAGTTGAACCTTAATCCTCTTGTAGGGGACATCCAGATCCAGGCATTTACTTCCTTTCTCCACAATCAGATTATTTGGCAAGATGACTTCATGGCTGCCAAGCACAATGAAGAAAACTGTCTTCTCTGGATAAAACCAGAACCACAGAATGCAGCCACCTTTGTCACAGAATATTATCAGTTCTTAAAGAAACCAGGTATGACTGAACATGTTCAGCATCTACAATCAACGGTGCTTCAGGATTGTCATCACTTCATCAGATCCATAGAGATTGTTGCCCTCCAGGAAAATAACTTGTTTTGGCAGCAATCCACTGAGAAAAGACAGGAATACAATCCTTTCATCCCCACTAACCTTGAGGTAGCAATCTCCAGGGTACCTAACTACATCCAGTGTGTTCAGCAATGTGCTAAAAGATGGATAGGGTACCGGTTTTATTTTCCTATCCTCTGGTTGCCAATAGAAATATATCAAATCCATTATAAGCTGCCTAAGAAGACAGAAACAACATCTTGGCAAAGGTTACAACGGGTCCAAGGGTTCAGAGCGCCAACGGACAGTACCTCCCACAACTACTTCTTGAGTAACTTAGACGCTCAAAGTTGGTATTCAGACTCTGATTCAGAGTGAAGTTGCCTGAGGACATGCAACACCCCGAGTTGGGGGGGATGTTAGGACCACACAATGTACCTTTTTGCCCATAATTTTTGCCACCATTACACTCTTGTTCACTCACATTTAAACCCATATTAGCACTTTATCTTATCATTCCAAAGGTATCACGTCCCTTCTCATTACTATACGTTTAATCTGTTTTGCATATATTTTTACATCACTCTCGTACTTAACCATTGATTAGAAATGTATAAGTGTTGAAACAGTTCAAACTGCAGATTAGCATTTGAGGCATGTTGCTGAAACAGCAACTCACAGAAGTTGTTACACAATCCATGGTCGACAACGCTGAAACACAGAAGTTGTTACACAGTCCATGGTCAACGATGATGAAACACAGCTATTACACAGTTCATGGTCGACGATGCTGAAACACAGAAGATGCTACACAGTCCATGGTCAACGATGATGAAACACAGCTATTACATAGTTCATGGTCGACGATGCTGAAACATAGAAGATGCTACACAGTCCATGGTCGTCGATGCTGAAACACAGAAGATGCTACACAGTCCATGGTCATCGACGCTGAAACACAGAGGAAGTCATTACATAGTCCACGGTCAATAACAACTCACATAGATTGACTACAACAGTTGCATCGTGAGCCAAGCACCAACCATCACTGCTACCTGAGTGCTGAAACAGTCAGAACACAAATCATGTGGCTGAAACAGCCCACGAATTTTGATGCCGAAATAGCACAGCAGAAACAGGAAAGAGTTGTTACTCCAACCGTAAACAGCAACACCTCACTCAGCACTTGTAATAGCATTCTGTTGCGGGAGACTAGGAGACCCTATTCTAGTTTAGAAAGTTGATCTGAATAAGAATAGGACCCAGATATACACCTGTAATTTGTTGATCAATTGTACCGAAGGGATTATCCTCTTTAAATAAGAGGAAATCACCATTCGAAGGGAGCCAGTTTTTATGTACTAAGAAAGTTTCACAGAGAAGGACGTACTTCATTTTCAGATTGTAATATGAAACATTGATAGATGAATAAAAGAATGTTTTGAGCATCCTTCTCTAGCCTCTTCATCTCAGGGGAATCTTGTGAGAACGGAGGGCCCACCTTCTTCACAAGATTCACCCATTAGTTTTATAGTGTGTTAGTGTGATCTCTGTTATGCCTTGATTAATTTTTGCTTTGCTGAAACACTACTGAACTCTGTCTTGTTAAGAATTATGTTCTATTGAACGTTACATTGTTCTCATGAATTTCATGCTTGGTTAATTGTTAATCATTTTAATTAGCAATATTGTGTGATGGATTTATGAAGTGTGCTAATCAAAGACTGGTACTAAAGGTTCCTTCTTAAAAGAAGGAATTAAAGGGTCATGTTCTCTGTTAGAAGTAGTCAGCTTTCAATTATTTTCATGAGTGTGCTAATCAGAGACTGGTACTAAAGGTTCCTGCTTAAAGGAAGGAATTAAAGGGTCATGTTCTCTGTTAGAAGTAGTCAGCTTTCGATTATTTTCATGAGAATTCTAATCAGAGACTGGTACTAAAGGTTCCTTCTTGAAGGAAGGAATTAAAGGGTCCTGTTCTCTGTTAGAAGTAGTCAGCTTTCAATTATTTTCATGAGTTTGCTAATCAGAGACTGGTACTAAAGGTTCCTGCTTAAAGGAAGGAATTAAAGGGTCATGTTCTCTGTTAGAAGTAGTCATCTTTCAATTATTTTCATGAGTGTGCTAATCAGAGACTGGTGCTAAAGGTTCTTTCTTAAAGGAAGGAATTAAGGGTCTTGTTCTCTGTTAGAATAGTTAAGCCTTCAATGCATTAATGCGTTCATGAAAGTGTGTTCATCAGAAACAAAGTGCTGAAGTTCCTACTTGGGAATAGGGTCTTGTTCTCTGGTTACAGAATAGTTGTTCTTTCCTGTTGCAGTTGTTATTTCAATGTAATCCAGGATTCTCTAGATTAATCATCTCTTCAAGCTCTACAATAAGTAGTTTGTTTTTCTGTAATTCAAGCTAGGACTTCAATTCATTCAAGTCAAGTGTGATTAATATAGTTTCCTTTACTACAACTCTAGGTTGCTTTTGGAATTGAGCATATATAGTGCGTGGTTACCTTTGAAATAAACAGACTTCCCTGGGTTGACAATTTATGTAGCACTTGATTGTTTAAATTAACTAAGCAATTATAGTGACCAACAATATTATACTTGGTAGAATGTGAGCATATTGAAATAAAAGATTAATCTAATGATTTACCAGATACAACTAACAACTCCTCTAGGAGAAACTTCTTGTGTTGGTTCCAGGTTACCATGTATGAATGTTTGATCACAACACTAGAAGAGTGTTGATCTCATTTCGTATTGTATTTCTTACTTCTGATCTTTGTTTCAGGCATGTCATAAGTGCTAGCTCTAAAGGATTTATTGTGACGATTATTCATGCTATTTTTTTGTTACTATTATCAAAAGAGTAGTATTCTTGCTTGTTGTTTTATTGAGCTTGTTTCAAGTCACAGGTGATAACCCTGAGAAATCTATAGTGAAGGTTTCATAAGGAAACAGATTAGATGAGACATGAAGCAGACTATGTACATGACCATATATATTCATGTACAAAAGAAGATGAAGAAGAAGCTATATTTTGAAATTCAGAGTATCCCATATGGAGATTGATTGTAAGGATCAGAAGGCTCCAAAGATGACCGAAAATTAGAACAAGAAATCACAGTAAACTTGTTCAAAAGATAATGAAGCCACCTTGACAGGAAGTGGAATTCACTTGAAGTCTAACTCATCTTTTCATAGTTCGACTTGGTATTCAACACCAAGTGTACCCTGTAAGAGATGATGAAGTCCTTGTAGACTCGGAAGAAATCAGGAGTAAGCCTGATCTTAAAAAGGATCAGATGAAGAGACATCTTCCAGGACTGGGAGACAGATGCCATGAGAAGACTAGATCATAGCTTCAGAAGAGATATGAAATCTCTTGGAATATTCCCTTGTTTCAGTGATAGAGAAGGAAGCCAGACAGAAAGACTAGGATATGGATTCTTTCGTGAGACTAGAAGAGAAGTTAGTATTGACTTCCATTATTGATCTATACAGATCAAGCATGTTGTAGATGTACAAATCCTGATGTGTTTCTAGAGGATTCTCCCAGCAAGAGGGAGAAGAATATGATGAGACACTTACTCCAATAATTGGAGAAATAGTTCTAGTATTTATGAAGACAACTAGAACAACCATGATTCATATATAGTATGAGATGCAGGGGGAGAAATCCCCATATTTAAAATTGAGTGGCAGTTGGGTCATGGAAACATTACTACAATAAAAGATAGATTTACCTCCATGAAAGAACAAGAGCTACATCCAGTATCAGTTATTTATCCACTCTTAGTTTTAGATGAAGTTATTTCCATGATGGAGTAGAGGAGTTACTCTTTGATTTCATCAGTCACAGTGAGAATGAAGAAATCATTCTCAGCTTCATAGCAGCGATAGGTACAGAGTCCCAGTTCCAAAAGGAACAGTTGCAGAAAGAGGAGAGGACATACTCTTAGGAAATGAGACAGATAATGCTTTGCAGAGAGCATGTAGAGATAGCACATGATTGTGCATATTGAGTTGCAACTGAGCAATTATACCAGGTTGGTACAAAGTGATGTGAAAATTTGATTTGAATTTGAAGATAGAAAGACTCATGTCTGGAAGATGAATCAAGCTCCTAGATCTTGGTATGGTAGAATTGACAGTTTCCTGACAATCTTTGGATTTACCAAGAGTAAAATTGATTCTAACCTTTACTTCAAGGTTATAAATGATGAGCTAGTTATATTGTTGCTACTATATGTAGATAATGTATTATTGACAAGATGAAGAAAATATCATCAAAGATTGCAGAAGAAGCTCGCTACAGAGTTTGATGAAAGACCTAATGCATTATCTCTAAGGTATTGAAGTTTGACAGAGCCCAGAGAAGATCTTCCTTAACCAAGTAAATCATGCAGTAGAAATACTAAATAGGTTTGATATGTTGTAATGTAAATCCATGTACACACCCATGGAAATGAAGTTGAAGCTCCTGGTATATACCTCATCAAAATTGGTTGATGTTACTCTGTACAGACAAATTATTGCTCTGTTGATGTATCTGATGAATACAAGGCCAGATATATGGTTTTTTGTGAACACCTTTAGTTAGTATCTGGTAGAGCCCAGACGTGTTCACCTTATTTCCACAAAAAATGTGATGAGATACCTTAAGGGTACATTGGAATTTGTTCTTTGTTATACTAGAGATCATGACTTCAGATTGTATGGATATACTGATTCAGATTGAGCTGGATGTGTTTATAATAGAAAGAGCACTTCAAGATGTTGTTTCAGTCTGGGGTCAGCCATGATCTCATGGAAGAGTAGGAACCAATCAAGTATTTCTCTCAGTATGACAGAAGTGGAATACATTGTTGCATGTTCCGCCAGTTGTGAATCCATATGGCTTCAGATGTTGTTGACAAATCTATTTGATCTAGATATGGAAGCCACCGTGATCCTATGTGATAACCATAGTTGTATAAAAATGATGTGTTCCATGATGATTCAAAGAACATAGAGATCTGGTGCCACTTCATTTATGATATGATGTAGAGAGAATATATAAAGCTCCAATATGTTGGCACAAATGAATAGGTTTCAGATGTGTTAACCAAGCCTTTGTCTCATGTAAAGTTTGAGAACTTTTGAGACGATATTGGTATATTTTGAAAGGACCTCCCTCGAAAGGGGAAGTAGTGTTGATGATACTATGGTATCCTAACCAATGGCAGGTAGATAAGTTAGGATTTTATATCCTAGGGGACTGATCATCCCTGGACGGATTCTGAAGGTCTGTAAGGATGGGTTGTCAGAGTACTTGTGCATGTATATGCTATCTTTGGTCAGTAGTGGTAGCTGCGTTAGGATTTTATATCATAGGGAATCTTTTGATTCCTAGGTAGAGCCTTTAGATCTGTCAAAGTACCACATGATGTTGTTGATGCCAGCCTAGTGCTGGATATTTCCAGCTTCATGTTGATGATGTTGATGCTATCCTAGTGCTGAAGATTTCTAGCTTCATGTTGATGTTGTTGATGCCAGCCTCGTGTTGAATATTTCCATCTTCGTGTTGATGTTGTTGTGATTCCAGCATCATGTTGAATATTTACAGCTTCATGATGAGGTTGTTGAGATGCCAGCTTTGTACTGAAGATTTCCAGCCTAGTGCTGATGTTGATGATGCTCCAACCTTCGTGTTGTGATATTGTTGTTGTTGATGTTGTATCAACCTTGTGTTGTTATTGATGATGATAATGTATTAGTGTTATACTAATCCATGTTGATGCAGATGATGATGATGATGCCACTTCAACTTCTTGTTGAAGATGATGATGACGATGTCATTCCATATCTAATGTTGAAGATGATGATGTTACTTTAGCCTCATGTTAAATATGTTGATGATATTACTTTAGCCTCATGCTAAAGAAGATGATGATGTTACTTTAGCCTCACGCTAAAGATGATGATGATGTTACTTCAGCCTCATGTTGATGAGGATGATGATGCTACTCCAACTCCATGTTGTGAACGATGATGATGAGAAAAACTTTCGATGATTTATAGATATGCTAATCAGTGTTCCAGATGTTGTTGATGTTGTTGCCCTCTCTCTCTCTCCCGATGATGTTGTAGAATACCCTTCTTGTTAAGGGGGAGTGTTGAAACATTGTAACTGCAAAGCGTATTCTATTTATTATTGAGTTATTATTCATTAGATAAATCCCCTTTTGTGGATTGATCATGTCGGGAATTATAATTGACCAAATCCCCTTTTTTGGATTGGTCAAACCCTAAATATATTATGCAAATTAAGAAGTTGACCCCCAGGCTAATTAAAGTGGTTTTTACCACTAAGAAGACAAGTCGGCCCTGCAAAATGAAGAGACACATTTCCAACACCTGCCATTTTGTATAAATAAAGGAAGCCAATGCCTCATTTGATCACTCACTCATTCACTCATCAAATGCACAAGTTTGGTAGCTGCAGTTGGGAGAAAAAGGAAGAGAGAGGTGCATTGCTTAGTGTTGGATATTCTCTAGTGTTTGGTTTATTGTCTTGGCATTATATTGGCTATCTATATTAAGGAATTTTTTGTTGGGTTTTCTCCCCCATGAGGGTTTCCCAGGATAAATGTTGTGTATCTTGTGATTGTGTTTCTCTCAATGATCCTACCTATGCTATTGTTATCTAGTAAATTGAAAATAAACCTAATAATAGCTCAAAACTTAACACGCCCTATCCCCCCCATGGTGACTATCCACACCTTCTATGATTCACAACCAATTAGAATCCACAAGTTATCTCTGGAAGAGATGGAAGAACACCAATGCCTCCACCTTTGTTATAATTGTGATGAGTGGTATTTCAAAGGGCACAAATGAAAAGAACATAAATTATTTCAAATGGATGTCTCCCCACTTGAAAACTTATAAGACACATATGTTGAAGACACTCCAAAACCTGAGTTGGATGATGCCACACCTCCAACAGATGAGGAAAACACTTTTCAAGCTCCTTGTGAGGAACCCCAAATTTCTTTGCATGCCAAACATTGAATTTGATTGATCATATCAAGAATCACAATGTGATTGTATTAATTGATAGTGGCAACACGCACAATTTTATTCATAGGAGAGTGGATATGGATACCCATTGGTATTTCCATCCTATACCTAATTTTCAAATTATGATTGCCAATGGAGGTATAATGAAATTTTATGGATGACATGAAAATTTAAAACTCCAAATGGGTGAATATCATCTCAAAATACACTTGTTTGTTATTGAAATGGGTGGTTGTGATGTAGTTCTTGGGGCGGAATGCCTATACACTTTGGGATGTCACCATGGATTTCAAGGATTAATGACTGAGCTTCAATAAGGAAGGGTACAAACATACCCTCAAAGGGATTACATTCAATTCCCTTGAAATGATAACCTCTCATTACATGGAGAAGTTACTGAAGAAAGGTGACTAAAGCATTATTGCATAATCCAATGCCATCCAAGTAGTGGGCACCCCCCATGGGAGATTCACTCTGATCTCCAGTTGGTCCTCTCCAAAAATCAATAAGTATTTGAAATGCATAATGGATTACCACCTTCTCGAGGGGAGCATGACCATTGTAGTCTAATGCCCAATGTGCACCCTTATAGGCATCCATTTTCACAGAAGAATGAAATAAAAAAGATCATTTGAGAACTGTTGGAGGTGGATTCATACATCCCAATACCAATCCTTACTCATAACTAGTGGTCATGGTATTAAAGAAGGAATTTAATTGGTGCATGTGTCCTGATTTTCGGGCCCTCAATGAATTGACCACCAAAGATAAATTCCCCATCCCAGTTATTGATGATCTCTTGGATGAACTTCATGGATCTAAGTTTTTCACCAAATTTGGCATGCATTTTGGCTACCACCAAATACAAATGAAATAGTTATGCATCCTTAAGACTATAATTGACACATAAGAGGATCATAATTAAATTTTAGTAATTCCCTTCAGCCTTTGCAATTCTCCATCCACCTTCCAGAGCCCCATGAACAAAAAGTTTTGGCCCTTTCTATGCAATTTTGTGCTGGTATTTTTTTATGATATCTTGATCTATAGAAAAACCTTGGATTCTCACATAGAGCATGTCGATAGAACCTTTCAATGCCTAAGGGACCACCAACTATTCATAAAATGCTCAAAATTTTCTTTTGGCGTATCATAGATTGAATACCTAGGGCACATTGTAAGGATGGAATAGGAGTAGATACCAAGACAGTTGTATCTATGTGAGTGTGGCCCCAACCGAAGACATTGAAGAGCCTTTGTGGGTTCTTAGGACTTACCAGCTACTACAGGAAGTTTGTAAAAAATTATGGAAAAACTATGGCTCCCTTAAAATCCTTGCTCAAATAGAATGCCTTTGTATGGAATGAAGTAACTAAGTAATCCTTATCATCTTTAAATAATTCCATGCACACTACTCCAGTATTAGTAGCACTAGATTTTACTAAAAATTTTGTCCTCAAATATGATTCCTTGGATAGAGGTCTTGGAGTGGTTTTGATGCAAGAAGGGTTCCCCTTGGCATTCACCAATAAGCATTTGTGTGACTGCAATTTGGACAAATCCACATATGAGAAAGAGACAATGGTCATTCTACATGTACTAGAGACATGGCATCCATATCTCATAGGGTGATGTTTCTAGATCAAGATTAATCATCATGGTCTGAATTTCTTTCTCAAACAAAGGTTATCATCACAAGAGAAACTTAAGTGGCTCACGAAGATGCTAGGGTATGATTATGAGATTATTAGTAAGAAGGGTAAATAAAATATGGTGGTTGACTCTTTATCTTAGTAATTTGAGGAGGATGGATCCTTATTTGCCTTATATTTACCTATTCCAAGCTGGATTGAGGAATCCCCTCAAGAATTGTTATAAAATGACAATATCGTTCAACTCATCCATAGGCTTCAAGAAGATCCCAACCCTCCTAAAGGTTATGAAAGGAAACTAGATACATTGAGGTATAAATGGTGCATTGTTCTAGTAAAAAATTCTTCCTTAAAATATAGGGTCTTAGAGGAATTCCATTCATCACCTACAATATCTCACTCTAAATTTCATAAAACATATGAATGAACAAAGTGCTCATTCTTTTGGGAAAGCATGAAAACTAACATCTAGGATTTTGGGGTAACCTATGACACTTTCCAAAGAGACAAGGGTGAAACAATAAAGATGCCAGCAACATTGCAACCAGTATTGATCCCAACACATATATGGACTAACATCTCTATGGATTTTATAGTGGGACTTCTAAGGGAGGGAAACAAATCCATGATCATGGTGGTAGTTGATAATCTTTCCAAATATGTTAATTTTTGTGCCTTACCACATCCATTTTCCCCCTCCTCAGTTTCTCAAGTCTCCCTAGATCATAATTTAAAGTTACATGGTTGATCCATATTTTATGAGTAGAACGAAATGAATACAGATTATTAAAAGATTCTTAACACAAAATAGCAGAGATACAGTCAAACTGGTTTTCTATTCAATAAGGAAATAAGATGAAAGTGTAACATGCAGCGGAAAACAAACTTGTTGGAATGGTGGTGGTTTATCTCTGAGAAGAGATGTGATGGTTGCGCTCATTCGCAAGAATATGATTATAATGAGGCTCTGGAGACCTTTTACAATAAATAGGAATGTCAAAAACCCTAGACATCCAAAAACCTAACCCTAAGAGATGAAGCGCCAAAAGTCATGTGGACCTGTTTGGGTAAGTTAGTACATCAACTTCTCGGGGTCGTAATTTTTTCATACGATCTTTGTTTCAGGCGCACGATAGCCCGTTGGAAAGTTCTAATCAAGAAGAACATTTTTTTATTGGCACAAGTGGGTACCAAATCCCCAAAAAAACATCATTTAGGGCCTCTAAACGGCCCTGGAAGTTTGGAACCCGAAAAATTGCCAAGGTGGGAAATTGTTTTTTGAGCCAGTGGAATAGGTGGGTGGCCATCGATATCCACCTGGATCAATGGAATTCCCACTTCCATTATCTTGTATTGAGACCCTACCTTCACCAACAAATTTTTGCAAGAGTTGTTTAAATTATAGGGTACCCACCCGAACATGAGCACCTCATATCACCCCCAATGGATGGTCAAACAAAAGAGATCAACAAGTGCTTAGAAACCTATTTTGATTATTTTCTTATAAAAAACCACACCAATGGAACCAATGGATTTCCCTTTCAAAATGGTGGTACAATACCTAATATCATGGAGATACCAAAATGACCCTATATGAAGTGTTCTATGGCCAAAAACCATTGCCAGTCACTTCATATTTACCAGGCACCTCCATTGTTCAGCGAGTGGATAACACAATCCACACTAGAGAATCCATTCTTCACATACTTAAGGAAAATTTGGTTATGGCTCAAAATAGAATGAAGAAACAACTACAACAACATCACTCCAAATGTTCTTTTCCAGTAGGAGAATAGGTGTTTCTTTTCTTTCAACCCTATAAACAAACATCACTCAAATAAACAAAAAACAAAACAAAAAAACATCAAATTTCTATGGGCCATATGATATCATCCAACACATTGGAAAAGTGTCCTAAAATTTGTCTCTTGCAACTCACTCCAATATTCATCAAATATTTTATGTGTCTTGTCTAAATAAGGTCATGGGATTGACGTGCAAAGGGAAAACCAAATTACTATAACTTTATGAAGAAGGCTCCATTTTTCTTCACCCAAAAGAAGTATTGCATACCAAAGAGCGTCAATTGTGCTAGTGCACAATCCATGAAGTAATGATCCAATGTAAATACATGCCACTCGAAGATGCCACATGGGAACTAACCATGATTTTGCATCAATTCCCCCATATTCATCTTTGAGTACAAGAGTGCTTTGAAGGGGTAGGGAATGTTAAGGTCCTACCCTAAACTACCTAATTTAGGCTACATAAGGGTTAGTCAATTTTTGTATGCAACCATCCTCTTTGAATAAGGCCCATCAGATAGTGGTGGATAATTATTTAATGCAAAAGGGTCCACTTTATAAGGCCCAGTAGTAGTTGGTATCCATTAGTGATGGGACCACAAGTAGTTAGGTTTTTTTTCTATTGAAAATTGATTTAAAGAGATATGGGGCTATGGAATATTTATCTTATGTTGTATTTGGATATTTTCTCAAAGAAAGGTCACCCTACCTTAAGAGGCAAGTGAACATTGTTTTCCTTCTTCCGATTATCATAATAAAGGGTATATTTGCATATTCCACCTTATTGTCTCTTGAATCTAGGTCTTGCAATTATATTCTTTGTATACCTAGATGTGTTTCAATTTTAAGGATTAAGGAACCCTACAAGAAGAAATATCTATCAATAGGTTGAAGGAATTGCAATGGGATCTTTGCTTTCCCTAATTGTAGCTAAATTTTCCATGGAACACTTTAAAAAATTATCTCTTCAATCTTTTTCATTACCACAAAAATGGTGGATGAGATTCATATATGACACTAATGTAAATTGGCCACACAATAGAGAGAATTTGGACATGTTTTTGGACCATCTAAACAAAATTCCTAACCACATAAAATTCATAGTGGAGGTAGAAGAAAAAAACATGCATTTCATTTATGGATGTTTGCATCATTAAAAGAAATGATGGATCCTTAAGCCACTAGGTTTATAGAAAAAGACTAACATTGTTAGATATCTAGATGTAGATTCTCACCATTACTTGACACGAAAACTTAGTGTAATCAATACTCTAGTAACGCATGCCCCTAGAATGAAGGATAATGAACACGTTGAGCAGGAAAAGACCCATCTATATAAGGTTGGTTGTCATTGATGTCAACCCTTGAAAAAAGTCCGGTAGAAAATTTCGGTAGCACAAAGGTTTGGGTAATGGACCCAAGTTTGTTTGATGGATAATGGTATGATTTTTGACATATTTTCAGGTAAGACTATTCTAGATGGATAGTACATGTCATTCCATTTCTGGTGGTATGTGGAACGTCACATAACTCCTCACGGTTAGAGAGTTATGGCCATGTGAAGTTGGAGAACCCTCATAAGTCATCTAGAAGCCCTAAAAGGTCAAAGTAGTCAAAGTGTCTGCAAAGAGGAAATTATTTAAATAATAAAGTGAAGTGATGAGTGTACTATAAGTCAAAGAGGATGCAAGAGAAATTATTTAAATAATAAGGTTAACGAAGAACTCCCTAAAATAAGGAAAGTGGTTTAAGAGATTTTAGAAGGTAAATAATAAAGTGAAGTGATGAGTGTACTATAATTCAAAGTGGATACAAAAGAAATTATTTAAATAATAAAGTTAATGGAGAAATTACCAAGTGGACAAGTGATTAGAAGTTGGCTAACCCTAAAATAAGGAAAGTGGGTTAAGATGGTTAAAAGGTAACCCCTTGAGGAAGCTACATGAAAGTATAAATAAGAGGCAAGGCTCTCTCATTTTAATCACACTTGAATATCATTGAATATCTATTTTTTTGAAAGGTTATTTAGGCAGGTATTATTGATAGAGAGAAATTGTAGCAGAAAAAAGTGCGGTAGGAAAAGTGCAACAAAAAAGTGTGGCAGAAAAAGTGTGACAGAAAAATCACGGTAAAAAAAAGGTGCTACAGAAAAATCGCGGCAGAAAAAGTGCGACAAAAAAATCGTGGCAGAAAAATCATGGAAAAAACATGGTTGGGGTTTATTTATGAAAGATATGGCACATCTTGTTTGAGGTATGTTTTGTGATCTAGGTTTTATCTCTTGAGATGGTATTGGATGTTTAGTATTACTGCATATATCAGATTTGTTGAGGCATACAGATGGTATTTTGTTGTTGGTATTTGGCATATGGGTATTGGTCTTTTGGTTGTGATGTGTTGCTAAAGTTGTTGGTATAGATTGAGGCTACATAATAGTGAGGTTGTGGCACATGGTTTGATGTAAGGGTTTATGGTATTTGGTTTATGGATAGAGTGATGAATTGTTAGATAAATTTTGATGGTTATATTGGTGTATTTCATTGGTATATGGTTGAGGTACATGTTGGGTACATGGTTGAGACAAGTAGTTGATGAGTTGGCACATACATGAGGTGTATAATTGATGAGTTGGCACATACATGAGGTGTATAGTTGATGATGTTGCTACATCTTGATGAGTCAAGGTTGATGCATGGTACATGTTGGTTCAGGTTATTGGTAAAGGTTGTTTGGTGTAGGTTGATTGGTACAAGTTGTTACAGGTTATTGGTACAAGTTGACAGTGACAAGTTGACAGTGCTAGTGGTTGATTCAGTGACTGTGACAGGTTTTCTACATTTGGAATTTATATTTTAGGGTGGTTGGACGGGGCAAGGACAAGTGGTTGTATCCACCTTTTGATTGTAGCTAGAGAACTTAGGGGGTTGTAGCCTCCTTCTGTTTGTAGCCGGAGAATTGGGAAGTTGGAGTTTCCCTCAGGTTGTAGCCTGAGAAACTAGGGGGTTGGAGCCTCCTTCCAGTTGCAGCTGGAAAACAAAGGAAGTTGGTTCTTCTAATGAATGTAATTATTCAAGACATATAAGAAAAATCATTATGTGGTTTTCTCCCGCTTTGGGTTTCCACGTAAAAACATTGGTGTATTGTGTATGTGTATGTGTATGATTGCTCATTTTTTCATTGTTTATTTACTCTGCAAGTATTGCATGATAATTATACACTGATATAACACTTGCATTATATGGTTAAAAAGGATTCAATTGCTCTATTATTGATTCACCCCCCCTCTTAGTAATCCAACAAAGGTTTCATAAGAAATGGATACAATGATAAAGAAATAAAATACATAATTCAAAAATCTAAAGGACGTCCTAGAAGAAAACAAAACGAAGATAGGATGGAAAAATCACCTTGCCATACATCAAAGAAACAACAGACAAAATAAAAAATATCTTGAAGAAAAATAAATACAACTAAGTTTCTCCTTTCCTAACATGCTTAAGAGAACAATGGATCGGGAAAGAGACCATGCATGTCCTTATAAACAAACATGTCTATGTATTATTCCTTTCTCATATGGTAAAAGGTATATCGGGAATGCAAGGTGCATAGTTAGGCTAAGGATAAAAGAACCTTCATAAATATCATATATAATTGCATATCAACCCTAGATGAACACTCCTTAAAAATGGGGCACCAATTTTTTATTGAAAATACCAAAGTCAATGTTAGAGAGGATCATTGTATAAGAAGAAAAATTAGAGAAACTCTAGAAATCAAGAAACATGATAACATCTTAAACATAGATGAAAGTGCAAAATTTAGTGATGAATAACACTCAATAATTAACATCATTAAAGAGAATAGCTCAACCCAATTTTATGTGTTATCTTGATTTACTTACACATCAGCTGCTCTCTACACTTGGGCATCACAATAATATAAATAGTTGATTCATTCCAGTCTTAATAAACTCTTAGCTCCTGATGATGAGCCCAACCTAGTGGCTTGAAATGTTGAGAGAAGAAACCACCTTCACCTAGTGTTCCAATGTCTTTCAATTCTCAATTTTGTTGAGGATCATTTCATCCCTCACATCACAGAGAAGAAGTTGACTAAGGATATGTATGATGCCTTGATCACTCTATATCTTAGTGTGAATATTTCTCGCAAGATTCTTAAGAGCTACAAACTCACTAGTACTTGTAGGAGTGACATGAACATGATGGCTAGATACTTGATGAAGATCATTGAGATAAAATATCAACTTCATACTATTGGAGAAAAGGAGGGAATGAAGAGTTGGTGTCTGAAGCACTAAATGGGATCTCTTCATCTTATAGAGAAAATTCTTGTAGATAATGAACACCTTGAGTAGAAAATAGACCATCTACATAAGGTATTCAAAACAAAGAAATACAATGATAGACAAATCAACCTACATAATTCAAAATCTCAAAAAGGTCCTTGAAGAAAACAAAATGAAGATGGAATGGAAAAATCACCTTACCATACATCAAAGGAACAATGTATAAAATAGCAAGGGCCTTCAAGAAAAATAAGATACAAGTAACTTTATCCTTTCCTAATAGACTTAAGGGAACATTGAAATGGGAAAAAGACCCCACAGATCCTAATAAACAAATAGGTGTCTACATTATTCCCTACTCACGTGCTTAAAAGGTACATCGAGGAAATAAGATGTTCATTTAGGGTAAGGATAAAAGAACATTGTGTTGATATCATACATAATAACATAAAAATATCAACCCTAGCTAAACGATCCTAAAAAATGGGGCACTAAATTTGTATTGAAACCATAAATTCATTGCTTGATGATAATCATATGATAAGAAAAAATAGAGAATCATTGGAAATCAAAAAACAAGATAACATCTTAAACAAGATAACATCTTAAACATAGATGAGGTAAGGAATTAAGAGGCAACTAGTTCCCAATAATTAACATCATTAAAGAGAACATGTTGACCTAATTTAATGTATTATCTTTCTTTATTTGCACGTTGACCACTCTCTACACTTGGGTAATATAATAATATAAATATAGTTGATTCATTATAATCTTAATTAATTAGCTCTTGATGATGAGCCTGGCTTAGTGGTTTGAACCCTTGAGATAAGAAACCACCTACACAAAGTGTTCTAATGTATTTCAATTTACCCCTACATAAACATGGATATTGAGAAAGAATAATTAATGTTTCTCTTTGATTTGGATACCTTCTTGTTGTGTTCCTCCAACTACATAGGATCAATAAATACTATAATCGTCCCCTAAAACAAACTGCAAAGTTCAACCTCCTCCAGTAGCATTGGAAATTTTCACTTACAAGGTGTAGAAATATGAGTGTCCTAAAGATAGTTACACGCTCTAATGACCAAGATTAGTCATATATGCAATTGTTATAGAAAACCTAAACCAAGAAACAAACAAAATCAACAACCTATCATGGGTGCATATAACCTCTCTCATGCATAAATGATACTCCAACCCCTTAAGAAACTAGGGAATAATGCCCAACAACCTATCACAATTCTTAGTGCCTATATTTTGCATGGAGCATCTTCAATAATTAAGGCTAGAGAATTTCACTCGTTAGAATCCTTAGACAACTCCCTCTCACATGCAACACTCTTCTCCATACACATATTCCTTGAAGTTATCATCTTTTCATCTTTGACACTATTTTAAATTGTCAATTCAAGGTAAGATGACCTTTACTCCTAAACACATCCTAAGTAATTGAACATTGATAACATATCAAAACATTAATTAAAGGAATGTTAGATCTATAAACATGTCAAGATAAAAACTATGACATCAAGGACAAATCTGCAATACATAGATTCACAATTCTCAAACATGCTCTATTTATTAACTCCAAAACATAAAATATTACATAGAAACTCACTTGCCAAAATATATACAACATATCTCAATGTTATTCCTCTATCTCTCCTTTATAGAATAGGAGAGAATGGAATGTACGTTTTTCCCATAAAAAAAATCCATACCTTCTATTTTAGAAAGAAAAAAATTGAAAGTACATTCCTTAGTCACCCAACACATTCAGTTAGTAATCAAAATCATTAGCCTCTCTCTAATTATATATTAAAAAAAATTGCATAATTGATCATAACAGTCAAGACAAAGTGACTTTACATTATATACCTTGGACTTCGCAGACTGACCCACTCTTTTCAGCCAGACAGGTGGGTTTCGGGTTGATGAAGAAAACGGACTAGGAAGACCATGGCTCCTACTTTCAGTTGAATGTGAAGTTCTGGGTTTAAAGTAGGAGGACTCGGTATACCCAAAAACTTTAATTGCAACCACCCATGAGGCTGGAGTTTTGATGCAGGATTGAAAATACCCAACCTTCAGTTGATACCCACTGCAAGGCTTCGGTTATATCAACAATACCATGGAATTAGAAAACTATCCCACTCAATTCAACTAGATAGGTGAGTTCYGAGTTTATGARTAAAATGGACTAGACAAACYATGGTTCATAGTTGCAACTGTATGTGAAKCCTTGGGTTTGAAGTAGGTGGACTTAGYATACCCAAAATCTCTAATCACAACCACCCATGAGGTTGGGGTTTTAATAYGAGATTCAACARACCCATCCTTCGCTTGCAACTYGCTACAAGGCTTGGGATATATCAACATTKCTCCAGCGTCCRCCCACAAGGCACGGGATATTTTCATCATCAATATCCCTTCRKAAGAAACCCTCAAAACATAGCACTATAAAGAGAGMATTTTGGGTTGYGAGTCTCAACCTCCAACCATATCCCTRCTCCAGAACCAATGACCAAAAGGAGAGAGATTGTCGCATGCATAAAAATGCAKAGACACCACAAGYTGAAACACCTTAYATCRAKCCATACTAAAGCCTTGAAGATGAAAGGGAAAAACCCCAAGTGGMACCACAACTACAAYCCCACACCAAACTATRTCCATCCAAAAKAATCGAGATGTCMACYGCATGCATCCAAACCTACCCAGATAGATCTAAAAATGGAAAAAATATCCACACCCTACAAGGATGGAAGCATAAGTGACACCAACAACTTGAAGGCAGAYGGGGAAGCGATGAAGGGCCACCAAGAAKCCTRGAAATGAAACAGAGAGGTGGCTAGGGTAAACYGTATCCCTAGCTACCACCCCATTATCRTACTAAAACCTTCAATATAATGGAATGTACCATGAATGAAACAATCTAATTAAGGTACCTAGGTTGACCATGTCAAAACCTAACCCTGTGTAGAATAGTATGCCCTCCTTGCATGAGTAAATGTCCTATAACAAAACTCCCACTCAAAGATAATGCATACATGAAAATAAACACCTCACTCCCATAGATTTATGCCTTGTTCTAAATATGAAAAATCCTCTAACTCATGCACTTATGCGAAATCTAGAAAAGCCTCTAACTCATGTGCTTTAGCCAAATCTGGAAAAGCTAAACCAAAATAAGAAAAGCAATTTAAAATTTTGGAAATAACTAAAACTAGAAATTTTCAAATGTTGATGCATGCATTCTGAAGACCTACATGTGTCCTCTACCATTGTCTAATTATATTTCAAACCCTCCAATACACTCTTTATGTCGTGCTTTCACTCCAATGTCCTCTCTATTACACATGGGAACCTAGGCAAGGAATTTGTGTATGTTGCATTCAGTCTATTGTTGTTGAATCGATTGTTGCAGAACCTAGTCATCACATTGTGCCATAATAGGATGGATAGAACATATGGAGCAACATGTAAGAAACTAACATTTCCATCCTCACTTGATGAAGTACCAAAATAATCAAGAATAATTGTTTTTACCTCTTTTTGAGCTTAATCACTAAATGTATATAATCGAAAAAATATGATCTCAAAATTGTAAATATGTGTGCAAATATGTCAGAAATTGTGTAGATGAGGCTCATCAAAAATATCCTCATTAAGGTGATATCGTATTACAAGGCGCCAAATGTTGATAGATCCTTCTTTGAAGAGATGGTGAAATTGCATGGGATCCTCATGGTGGTTGCTTCTAACAAAGATAGTAAGTGCACCCTTGGTTTTGGAAAGCCTTGTTTAGATAGTAAGGAACAAAAATTAACTTCAATACCTCCTATTCTCTATAAACCCATTGGATATTCCAATGGTCAACTCTCCAAAATATATCTGAACTTATAATGACTACAATGAGCCTATTATCAATTATGCAACTCTCTTCTTGTATTTTTAATGCTTTAACATAAAAAAAAAACACATCATTCAGAGAATAACTATTAATACATATGAAGTATACTACAATATAAATTCCATATAATGGAACACAAATGTTTACCATGGAAACCCATACGGGAAAACCAACATTTAATGAAGGATTGTGATTTCCATCTTCTTATATTATAGAGATTACAATGTAAATTTCTAAGTTGTCCAAGTTTACTGTGAAGCTATGAGCCACTTTGGCCTTCTATGGTTCTACAACATGTTCTGATCTCTCTACCCTATGACCATCTCCTCCATATTCTTTCTCAAACTATAGAATGGTGTGCAACTAGTGAACAATTCAGTTCTTTTCCCCATTTTGCTAGGTTTCTAATAGCCAAAATTAGGGTTAGGATTAGGGTTTTGGAACTCTTTTGGGACCCTCATGATATTTCTAGAAGGCTACAGTGGATTATCACATGTTACTAACTCCCCATATTCAAATTATGGTGTACTAACATGGTCACCACTTGGAAATGAGGGGAATATTTGGACCATTAACTTGTCAAGGTCATAACTTTTGCATCCAAACTTAGTTTTAGGTGTAGGATAGCTAGTTGGAAATATATTGATGAGAAGAAAAATGTATGCCTTGTATGAGGAAATATAATAGTACTATTAATCTAACACCAGACCCAATAAGTGTTGTAGAGCCCTGAAAATGCATTAGAAGTTGATGACCCATATTTGACAAAATCAATTATATCTTTGAGATGTTCCAAATTCTAATGTCCCCCATATAGAGCATCAATAAATTCATATGGTACCTATGTGATCCATTTTGGGTCATCCTACCATCCCAAGAAAAATAGTTAGGTAGAAAGTTTGAATTGGGTACTTGAAAATATGATATGAGCATATGTGATGGATCCACCATCTAAATGAGAAAATTATCTATACTTGGTAGGATATCCTTACAATTTCTCATCAACCTACTAAAGTTCATCCTTTTGAGACTTTGTATGGTCAAATATGCAATAGTCTAGACTGATTTGGGATAACTTAGTTTACTAATGAATTTATGGGTCATAAATATTAGAGATTGATATAGATGAACAAATTCACCGCATTTAGTAAAATGTAAAGGTTGCATGTGATTGATACAAATTTACATTGATGTGAGAAGATTTAGTAAAGAATTCAAAGTTAGTGAACATGTTTTTATATGGGTCAAATAAAATCCAAGCTCTTCGAGAATGGGTAACTATAAAAATGTAGCTACCTAATATTTTAGAACTTTGAGATCATTGAGAGGATAATTCAAAAGTATACTATTAGCTCGCATTGTCCACTGATTGCAAGTACACAATGTGTTCCATGTCTCACTAATAAAACGATTTGTACATGACGCCTCTAATTATGTTCTCAATTGGAATTGTATATTGTTCTTCCAAATGGAAAAATATCCAAAGAGATTGTATGCTTGTTGGACAAAATGGTAAAGCAATTGAGGAACAAAACCATCTAAATGGTTAAGGTCCACTAGCATCATTATGGAGCCAAGGATGTTATGAGGGAAAAATTATAGAATTCAGAGATAAAATACCCTTGATTGTTTATAGGTACTCTACAAAACAAGATGGAGAATGATGATCTTCCTTGGGGGAGGAGTATTGCAACAACCTTTAAACCTAGCTATATCTAGTTACACATGTGATAAGTGGAATCTTCATCTACTACTAATGTAGTGTTACGTTTATGTTGTTTTGAATATATATATATATATTCTCCTTGTTTGTGGGAATTGGTTGGGGGGATTCCATGTTGATGTTGGACATCACATTCATATGGTTATATGTTTGAGACATTTTTATGTCATTATGTTAATATGGATGTAGAGAATAGAGTGTATGACCAAATATGAGGTCACTCAAGCATCTAGGTCCATGTGTTTATCTAGGGTTAAATTATTTTTCTTGGGTTAGACTATGGGTGAAGGTATTTATGAATTAAAGGCATAGTTGTTTGATTTTAACTCACCTAGGGCATTGAAAAGTCATTTGGCATGAAATTGAAGGGTTAATACTTAAAATTAGAAATAAATTTAAAGGTTGTGTTCCTTAGCTAATTATTGAGGTTTGTTAATAAAGTTGGAGGTTAATGCATGGTTATAACCAGAAGTGTGGTTAGTGATATTAATGTTCTTAAGTTAGAGAGGATGGTTAGTTGTGCATAGTGTGAAGGAAATGGAAAGGCATGTGGATTGTTAGTTGGTGTAGATGTATTATGTGGTAGTATGCGATTTTGTTTGTTTGGTTTGTGGCTTGATTGATTTTGTGTGCCAAAAGGTCTTGGGAATTGAATAGGCACTACAACTAGGGAAAGATTGCATGTATGAGGAGCCTTTACATGGATCTTAATTATATTTACAAGTAACTAATTTACACGTTGATTTATTTTTGAGTTAGTGATTATATCATTAGTGTCAATACATGGGTGGTGATCCTTGATAGTATATGTTGCTCTAGGTTGTAATTGGAATATCAATACGTTAATGTGGAATAAACTAGGAAAGACTAGTATCTTGTGATTTAATTGAGTTTGAACACATGGATGGATTATTTTAGTTACATTTCTTATGTTGGGTGTAATTATGGTTATTGACTAGAGTTTCTTTAGATTGTGAACTAACCATAGGATTATTTTAGTGTGGAGTCAATTTCAAATTAAATTTGTTTTTATTAGTAATTAAATACTTGTATATTTATCTATAATGTAAATATTATTCTTAAATTGAAAATGTTAATCCCTAAGTTAGGGGTCGTTAAAGGAATTCTGAATAAACACGTTAAAGTATCAAGGTTGTGCAATGAGTTAAAAAGTTAAAATTAAAAATTGTGATAAAAGATAAATATTTTTTAGGATGAAGATCCATAATCATACCCACGTATCAATTAGGTGTAGATTGAGTGGTTATCAAAAAGAGTTGTTATCCATCTGGGTTCAAATCCCACTTTTTGACATGGTTTCTTTGTTGAGCAACTGAGAGGGGGGGTGAATCAGTTGTTACCAAGCTTAAACACTTATGCTTATTTTAAAACTCATTACAGAACTCTCAATGATGATTACACTAATGCAAGGAAGTAAACAATAGAACATTCAGCATCATTCACACACATGAAATACACAGAGACAGATATTTCTTGAGGAAACCCATAAAGGGTAAAAACCTCTTATTCTTTATATGATAAGTATTCTTTAAATTTTATACATTATCATACATATGAGCTCCAACTCATTGTGAGGCTACAACCTCTGTTTTGCAAGCTGCAACAGCTGAGAGCACCAACTCTCTATTTTCTCTATCACCCACTAGAAGGAAGCACCAACTCCCTCACTACTCCAGCACCGACTGGATGGAAGCACCAACTTCCAGCTATACAGGCATTGATCTGTATATTAGACAACCAATGTTCTCCCTTGCACCACCCTGCCGCCCTAGTTTCTCTAGCTGCAACCAAATGGAAGATACAACTCCCTGCGTTCAAGCACCTACTTGAAATTCTGAGGACAATGATCCTCCCTAGCACCTCCCAACCACCCTTGAATGTTAAACTTTGGTCTCTTTGAAATTATTACAATGATTCAATAGATGTCATGATCTTACCAAGCTTATCACTATTCTGCCATACTTCTCTGTTTAGTCTCATTTTCATCTTTCTATTATTCTCATCTGTCTCAGCATGCACAACTCAGTTTCATCTTGTTCTTTTGTGCTTCTACTCCTGCACATAGTGTTTCTCCACGCATGCATCCCTCCCCTTCACATCAATAACGCCTTTTTTCTCCGTTCTACGTTTTTCTTTTATGCCCTCTGTAAAATCATTTTGCATGCCCTTCCTCACTCTTCTTCAGCTACTCTGGTGGTTATCCACCTGCGATCATCATCACTAGGCGTTATGCCTATATTCCTTAGCCTCTCTGGCAGATGAGATTTTCGATTTCTCTTCCATCTGTCGAGCTAATCCTTTCTGCTGCAGTTACAGGCTTCGATCCAATGGCAGATGTCTTGGGACTCTATGTATTCTCTTTCTTAGTCGAGCTAATCCTTTCTATTGCAGTTATAGGCTTCGATCCACTGGAAGATGTCTTGGGATTGTGCATCTTCTCTATCTGTTATGACTTATTCACCTATTTCTAAAAAATGTGCATTTTGTTAAATAGCGAGCTGATCTAGAAGGCCAGTATTCGCGCGATGAGATCAACAGTCGAGATTCAATTCTAGGCCCCCCTTATCATTCTTCCTTTAATGTGGGGGGAGGGGGTCTGGAATGGAGTGCACATGTTTGGGCGGTTGTTATTTAAGAGCCTAGATGTGCGGCTGAGGTTCAATTCCGGACCCCCTCCACCTTTCTGTATTTAATGGGAGGGGGGGTCCAGAATGGAGTGGTTTTGTATGGGCCCCTCCACAAACCTCTTACAACTTCCTTTGTTTACCACCTTCGCCTGCTTTTGACAGGTGTCTTCCACCTAGTCTCTCTCCTTCCCCTGTCACATCACGACACCATAGCCTGTGACCACTCGACGTCATGGCATGAACCGTGTGGCTACCACGTTCACCTCCTGGATCTGATGAATTGGATTCATCCTTGATCTAATGACTAGGATTATATCGTGAGTTCAAGGAGTTAGAGCACATGACATGTCTCGACACTCCAATTAGCGATCCCTGATATGGTGATATTCCACTCACCACGTGTCTTGTTCATCCAATGCTCCATAACCTACCTTGATCCAATGGTCCAGATCATTTCGGGATATCGCATATCATGATTTCAAGGAGTTAGAGAACCTCCTATATTTGGATTTCCCGATGTGCGAAACGTCGATATTCCACTCTCGTTGTAATCACTTGCCATGTGTCTTATGCATATGACGCTCCATAGCCTACCTCGATCCAATGGTCTAGATCATTTCAGGATATCGCATATCGTGATTTCAAGGAGTTAGAGAACCTCTTGTCTTTGGATTTCCTGATGTGTGAAACGTCGATATGCCAGTCTCGTCGTAATCGCTTACCATGTGTCTTGTTCATCCAACGATCTCTACTATCCATTGAGATTATTGATGGCTCCTTATGAGCATAACTCGTTTGTGTATTCGCTTCTCCTGTTCTCCTGCTTATTGATATAAATGTTTGACATCAATGACAATATGTTCAACATTCTCCCCCTTTGGCATTGATGGCAACCTTGACCTTGAGGACTCCTGCTACTCTTTCTGCTAAGCATATTGAAGACTCATGTTACTCTATCTACTGAACATCCAACCATACCATTGTAGCATCCAACCAAACTTCTTCTCCCCCTTTGACATCAATGTCAAAGAAGAGACACGCTCCCTCTGAGTTGTTGCAGTATTCTTCGGAGATATCAGATATTCAACCAACACAAACTCCCCCTGACAGGATGGACCCTCTTAGTTTGATAGTGAGATTACGCCCAACTTATGGCGAAGGTATCCAAAAGGTGTCATTGCTAACGGTTTAGTAAAGATATCAGCTATCTATTATGTGGAAGGAATATAAATCACCTGAACAATTCTGTTTGTAACCTGTTCTCTGAGAAAATGGTATTTTATTTGATCCAGGTGGATCCAAAACCGCTTGAAAATACTCAAATGTAGAAAAGGAGGATCTAGGAATGACCCAGAAGTCTCAGAAGGGTCCCTAGGCTCAGAAAAATGCTTAGAAATCAAATTTCTCAGAAGTGGATGAAACCAACGCCATTGCGTCTGGCTCGTTCTCTTGATTCCGACCATATATTTACTTTCTCAAATGGAGCTCGTATGAAGAAGTTATGACACTCTGAAGTTTTTTGAAAACGACGACAAAAAGTCAAACAGACAGCAGGTCGTACTGATGACGTCAGCAGTACGGATGCTGATGTCAGCTTGGCACATGGCAGCCTGAGAACATGACATGTGGCAGGCTGTACAGGTGATGATGTCAGTAGTACGGATGATGATGTCAGCAGGACACATGGCAAGTTGTACAGGTGACACGTGGCAAGCCGCACTGGTGGTGACGTCAGCAGTTCGGATGATGACATCAGCAAGACACGTGGCAGGTCATACAGGTGACACGTGGCAGGCTCATACAGGTGATGACCTCAGCAGTACGAATGATGACCTCAGCAGAACACGTGGCAGGTCGTACCGGTGACACGTGGTAGGTTGTACAGGTGATGACGTTAGCAGTACGGATGATGATGTCAGCAGGACACGTGGCAGGTTGTACAGGTGACACGTGGCAGGACCATACGGATGATGACATCAGCAAGGCATGTGGCATCAACCAATGAGAGTCCGACACATGGCCCAATCAGAAGGCGCCACGTGTCCCCTTCTAGAAGCTCAGCAGTTTGGCGAATTCATCCAAATTCGGTGGTTACCGCCAAATCTGGAGGAGGTTCTCTAAATTTGGCAAACTAGTTAGCGGCTCTGCTTATTTAGCCAGGCATGCAAAATGAGGCAGGGGGAGTTGGCAGATGTTGCATCGGAATCCGTGCCAGGGGATGTCCCAAGCGACCTACTCAGAAATAGGTAGACTTTATACTCAAAAGTTGCAGAATTTCGAAAGGATTTTGAATATGCTCTCTGTTTCTTCATTAGAGTAGTCAATCAGCAAAGTGCCTCCAGAAGAGGAGTGGGCACGCTTTTCGACACTGTACGGATCTGACAGGCAGAAGTTGCATTGGAATTCATGCTAGGAGGTGTCCCAGGTGACCTGCTCAGAAATAGGTCGACTTTATACTTAAAAGTTGCAGAATTTTGAGGGGATTCCAAATATGCTCTTTGTTTTTTCATCGGAGTAGCCGAACAGAAAAGTGCCTCCAGATCCCATTTGAGCGAGCCAAGCATACTCGAGTTTATAGTCAAAAGTTGTAGAATGACGTTTTCCAGCCACCTATGATGTCTGTTTCTGCCCAAAATTGCATATCTGAAAGCTGGTTTTTGAGAGCTCTTATGTCAGCCTTTTCTTTGTAATTTTTAAGCATATGAGATTAATTAAAGAGCGGTCTCATTGTTGGAGTGGACCTAGAGACGTAGCTAGGAAGTCTGGTGAACTTCGTTACCAAATCTTGTTCATAGATGGTTTGCTTACATGTTTATGTGCTCATATGCTTGATGAATATTCTTTAATTTTGCATTACAAAGATGGTTAACAGTTAAAAAATTCACATGTAAATAATGGTTAAAAGATCTTGAATTTTAGATCAAGTTAAATTTCAGATCAAGTTGGTATCAGAGTGAGGTTAACCATTTATTTGTGATTTGATGTTAACAAGGTCCAAGCTTCAGTGTGGTGAAGGAGAACTTGAAGAGTTTGATCTAAAGGTTGGATCAAGAAAAGGAAGGATGTCTTCACCAAAAGGAGAAGAAGTAGTTTCTTCTATCCCTTCTGAAGGGGAATTTATGAAAGCTTTCATGAGAATGCAAACGATGGTAGAGGAGCTCTATCAAGATCGAAAGAAAGGTGAACAAGGTGGACCATCTCATACAGAAGGTAAAAAATGTTAATGTTTATGCCATTATTATAGTTCTTTGCATTTCAATAGATAAGAGCAACATAAGAACAAGATCACTGAGAAATACACATTCACAAGAGACACAACATTTACCCTGGGAAACTCTCTAGGGGAAGAAAATCCAACAAAACTTCCTTATCATAAATAGCTTATACAATGTTCAAGAGATAACTCAAACCAATACAGATATTCCTCTCCAAGAGATGTGCCACTCTTCTCCCTCTCTCCAACTGGTAATTGCAGCTTGCCTCATAAGAGAATGAGAAAGTGAGTTGTGTGTTTGAAGTGAGGCGCTAGCCTCTTATTTATATCAGACTGGCACGTGTGAAAGGTCACAACTGGCAGGGCCTACCTCTCACTCTGGGTGGATAAACCCACCTTTAATTAATTCTAGGTCTTCCATTATAACTGATGGGGCCGACTTCTTATTCTGTCCTTTATAATTGTCCGATGACCAATCCACAAAAGGGGATTTGGTCCTTATACAATTACCGGCATGATTAATCCTCAATGGGGATTAATCCAATAACAATAATAATAATAAAAATGACATGACTAATCCGCAATGGGGATTTAATCCAATAATAATAAGAATGATCTTCACAGATACATTATTTCAACATTCCCCCTTAACAAGAAGGGTATTCTTCATCAGCATCAGCGAGAGAGGTCTGCATCATTAGTGGCATCTGGAGGACAGTATCTTCAATATCATCTTTAACCATTGTCTAGCACATTTACGAGTCATCGGAAGTTTTCTTCATCAGCAGCATCATCATCATTCTCGAAAGAATTCTATCATCTGCATCAAATATGTATCAGTAAAAATGATACCTCATCACAACACTAGGCTGGCACGTCATAGTACTACACTAGCTCAATGTCATAGCGGTTAAGCTGGTAGCTCAGTGTCAGTCACATCTTGCTTTACGTCTAACAACTAGGTCAGAAGCAAGTAATATCATCATCTCGCTTTACGTCTAACAACTAGGTCAGAAGCGA
>ML800368.1:82143-101712 GCA_009831015.1 Picea engelmannii | reverse complement strand
ATTCTCACATGTTATCAAGTATAATACTTTACGACGATTGTTATCTCAACTAAAGTCATTAGCTTGTCATGTGTACCTTTGAATCTTGATTAATCAAACCTAGAGCCTTGTCCTCAAGAGTGAGTGCTTGCTTTTCTTCCAGGGCTCCTTCACTCAAGTGACGAGTACTCTCTTCAACCTGTCTGTTGTACTAAGACAATATGTTATCTTGACAGAAGGTTAGGTTAGAGGATAAGCTCTATGATCAACTTTTAATCCTTCTAATGATTTGATCATAGCTTCAACATGCAACACTGATCAAGCTAATTTCATAACAAATAGATGCATATTAGAATAATCACACCTGGGTTGCATCATTCCTTTGAATGTGTTGGATCTTGAGATCCTTCTGGATCTATGACAAAAGATCCCTTCTCCCGCAAATACTCTTTAGGGTTTAACCATTAACCATATGTGAGTACATACCTCAGATAGCAGCGGTAATCATTACCAAAAACTTCAAGAGTGATTGCAACTAGTTCTAAGGCTGCAACTGCAACTGGTACTCCAACTACAGTTGGTTCTGAGACTGCAACTGCAACTGCAACTTAGGGTTTTATGAGGAAACCCTAATTTTTCAAACTTCAAATTTTAAAAATTTGATCCAAGGGATAGATGTGCTGAGCTGAGGCGAGTATGCTGATGTACTCAGAATTTCGAAAATTCAACTTTTACCCCCTCAAACTTGATCTACGGATTTCTGGACTGGTGCTTCTGGTTTTCTGGTACTTCTGGTACTCTGGTACTTCTGGTACTCTGGTACTTCTGGTACTCTAGTTTTTTGGTTTTCTGGTACTTTGTGAAACTAGGGTTTCACTTTCCGAGAGATCCAGCCACTGAAAAGGTGCGCTCTAAGTGCCAAAATGATCCTTGGGGGAGGGCGCAACTTTCTAGGTGGTTAGGGAGATGAAAAGATTCACTTTTGCAAACCCCTAATTTTTTGGTACGGTAACAGTGACGTTTTTCCTCTTGAAAATTGTGCTTCCTTCAGGTTGGCTCTGATACCATGTTAATTTTTATGCCATTATTATAGTTCTTTTCATTTCAATAGATAAGAGCAACATAAGAACAAGATCACTAAGAAATACACATTCACAAGAGACACAACATTTATCCTGGGAAACCCTCTAGGGGAAGAAAACCTAGCAAAACTTCCTTATCATAAATAGCTTATACAATGTTCAAGAGATAACTCAAACCAATACAGATAGTCCTCTCCAAGAGATGCGCCACTCTTCTCCCTCTCTCCAACTGGTAATTGCAGCTTGCCTCATAAGAGAATGAGCAAGTGAGTTGTGTGTTTGAAGTGAGGCGCTAGCCTCTTATTTATATCAGACTGGCACGTGTGAAAGGTCACAACTGGCAGGGCCGACCTCTCACTCTGGGTGGATAAACCCACCTTTAATTAATTATGGGTCTTCCATTATAAATTGTTGGGTCGACTTCTTATTTTGTCCTTTGTAATTGTCTGATGACCAATCCGCAAAAGGGGATTTGGTCCTTATACAATTACCGACATGATTAGTCCTCAATGGGGATTAATCCAATAACAATAATAATAATAATAATGACATGATTAATACGCAATGGGGATTTAATCCAATAATAATAAGAATTATCTTCGCAGTTACATTATTTCAACAAAAAAGAAGGAGGTGGTGAGGAACCCTCTAAAACCCCACCAAATTCTCCATCTCTTCTTGATGGTTCTATTCCTTCTCCATTTGAAAAACTAAAAACAAAAGTTGATCCTAATATGCATCATTTAAAGATTGATATTAAGTTTGAATTACCTATATATAATGGAGATCTTAATGCTGAACAATTGGACAATTGGATCCATCAAATTGAAGTTTATTGTAAGATTCAAAAGTTTACTGAAGATGATGTTAAAATTCAGTTGGCTTCTCTCCGACTTGGAGGGACTGCTCTCATTTGGTGGGAGAGCAGATCTCAAGAGGATCTTGCCACAAAAGGCAAAATCATTTCCTCTTGGTATGAGTTCACTTCAGCACTTAAAAAAAATATATCCATTAGGATATATGCAGCAAGCTATGATGGATTGGCAGAATTTAAGACAAAGTAAGGGACAAAGTGTGCAAGAATACACACAAGAATTTAGAAAAAGAGCATTGATACTTGGTATACCTCTCTACACTCAGGAAACTCTTCTCAAATATATAGGAGGATTGCATACTTATTTATGTCATATGATATTGATGTTTAATCCGACTAACCTTGACGAGGTGTATGTTCAAGCAACTCACATTGAGTCAAAAGGGAAGAGTGTTCATGATGTTTCTTTAGTTGAATCCGTCCAGGCAAAAGAAGGCAAGGAAAAATGGAAAGTTAAACATGAAGCTACAATGAAGAAGGGTGATGAGAGACCTACATGCTCGCATTGTCAAAAGCAAGGGCATGAAAAGGCAAAGTGTTGGAAGCTACATCCTGAAATGAAACCGAAGTGTTTAAGGATCGGAAGAGGAAGCAAACAGCCACGGTTATCGTTGAGGACCTTGGATCAGATTCTGAGGACGAAACAAAGATAACAATCGTAGGTGTGAAAGGTAAATCTATTGTTGATAATGAAGTTAACATTGGTTCTTCGTGTGCTTCTACTTCTAAAAATGATGACAATTCTAAGGATAGAAAGAGGAATGCATTGTTTCATATAAGAGTGATTACAAAACAAAGAAAGGTTGACACACTCATAGATAGTGGATCTCAAGATAATCTTATTTCAGAAGAAGTAGTTAAGCAATTGGGATTAACAAAAAAACCACACAAGAAACCTTATCCATTAGGTTGGGTATGCAAAGATAAAAGATTACAAGTAACACAACAATGTGATCTAAACTTTGCAATTACATCTAAGTTTGTAGATGAGGTTGAATTTGATGTGGTTCCACTAGATATCTGTGGGTAGTCCGTACTTACATGTACGAAAAGCGATCTTCTATCAAGAACATAATCAGTATCACTTGTTTAAAGAAGGAATTGAGTACATAGTGCATTCACATTCATTCAAAAACGACAAATCATTGGGCACGACACAACAATTAAAAAGGGTTGTTAATTCAAGTCAGAATTTGGCACTTATGTATATACAATGTAAGGAAGAAAAGAATCTTAAGCATGAAAAAGAAGTGTCATTTCACTACAATGCACCTGTTTTGGTTGATAATGTTTCTATGGTTAAAAGTCAGCATGGTTCGGGTACAATCTTTTTCACATGTTCAATGTTTATATTCAACTTATTACTCATCAGCAGTATGTGGTTGGGTCCGACAATGTTGAATGAAGTTGTGATTAAGAATGTGATTAATGTACTTAACATTGTCAATGCAGTGTTGATTGTTGTATTGCTTAGTCAGATGTACAGGTTCCAGGAGGAATGGATAGGTGATACAGGACAAGTGAGACAAACATGTCCTCACATATTTTATGAATGATTTCATGCTTTTTGTGGTCCAAAAGCTTCTCAGTGGGGAGGTGTGATCCAGGTGGATCCAAAACCGCTTGAAAATACTCAAATGTAGAAAAGGAGGATCTAGGAATGACCCAAAAGTCTCAGAAGGGTCCCTAGGCTCAGAAAAATGCTTAGAAATCAAAGTTCTCAGAATTGGATGAAACCAACGTTATTGTGTCTGGCTCATTCTCCCGATTCTGGACATATATTTACTTTCTCAAATGGATCTCGTATGAAGAAGTTATGACACTCTGAAGTTTTTCGAAAACAACGACAAAAAGTCAAACAGTCAGCAGGTCGTACTGATGACGTCAGCAGTACGGATGCTGACGTCATCTTGACACGTGGCAGCCTGAGAACGTGACATGTGGCAGGCCATACAGGTGATGGCATCAACAGTACGGATGATGACATCAGCAGGACATGTGGCAGGCCGTACAGGTGGTGACATCAGTAGTACGGATGATGACGTCAACAGGACACGTGGTAGGCCATACCGGTGACACATGGCAGGCCGTACAGGTGATGACATCAGCAGTACGGATGATGACGTCAGCAGGACACGTGGTAGGCCATACAGGTGACACGTGGCAAGGTCGTACGGATGATGATGTCATCCGTACAGATGATGACATCAGCAAATCATGTGGCATCAGCCAATGAGAGTCTGACACGTGGCCCAATCAAAAGGCACCATGTGTCCCCTTCTAGAAGCTCAGCAGTTTGGCAGATTCAACCAAATCTAGTGGATTTTTGTCAAATCTGGCGGTTACCGCCAAATCTGGAGGAGGTTCACTAAATTTGGTGAACTAGTTAGCGGTTCTGCTTATTTAGACGAGCACACAAAACGAGGCAGGGGGAGTTGGCAGACGCTGCATTGGAATCCATGCTAGGAGATGTCCCAGGCGACCTGCTCAGAAATAAGTCGACTTTGTACTCAAAAGTTGCAGAATTTCGAGAGGATTTCGAATATGCTCTTTGTTTCTTCATCAAAGTAGTCGAACAGCAAAGTGCCTCCAGAAGAGGAGTGGGCATGCTTTTCGACACTGTACAGATCTGACAGGCAGAAGCTGCATTGGAATTCGTGTCAGGAGGTGTTCCAGGCGACCTGCTCAGAAATAGGTCGAATTTATACTTAAAAGTTTCAGAATTTTGAGGGGATTCCAAATATGCTCTCCATTTTGTCATTAGAGTAGCCGAACATAAAAGTACCTCCAGAGCCCATTTGGGCGAGCCAAGCATACTCGAGTTTTACAGTCAAAAGTTACAGAATGACGTTTTCCATCCACCTATGATGTCTATTTCTGCCCAGAATTGCAGATCTGAAAGTTGGTTTTTGAGAGCTCTTATGTAAGCCTTTTCTTTGTAATTTTTAAACATTTGAGATTAATTAAAGAGAGGTCTCACTGTTGGAGTGGACACGGAGACGTATCCAGGAAGTCTGGTGAACTCCGTTACCAAATCTTGTTCATAGATGGTTTTCTTACATGTTTATGTGCTCATATGCTTGATGGATATTCTTTAATTTTGCATTACAAAGATGGTTAACAGTTAAATATTTCACATGCAAATAATGGTTAAAAGATCAAGTTAAATTTCAAATCAAGTTAAATTTTAGATCAAGTTAAATTTCAGATCATTATTGGTATGTTATTAGACTTTGAATGAAATACAGGATCCCTAGAAAGATTTATGGAACTGGGGTTATCACAGTGAAGTGGAATGGGATCAATATAAGTGACTTTCAAATCTGCAAGAGTTTGTATCATCCATAAAATCTATGTGCAACAAGTAGCAGCATCAATGTACTATGCTTCTGTAGTTGATAAAGAAATAGATCCCTGCTTTTTACTAATCCATGCTACTAACGAGTTGCCCAGAAAGAATGCACTTCCACTAGTGCTCTTTCTTTCATCCACACAATTTGCCCAATCAACATCTGAATAAGTAGTTAACTGGAAATTCTTATTTCTAGGATACCATAGACCATAAGTCATTGTGCCCTTCAAGTATTTAAATATGCTTTTGACAGCTACTAAATGACTTTGTTTAGGAGCAGATTGATAACGACCTACCATTCTAACAGCTTGCATTATATCAGGATGGGATGTTGTGATGTACAAAAGACTGCTTATCATTGACCTATATGAACTTTGATCAACATCAAGTGAGTCATCATCCTTGCTTAATTTGCATCCAGTAACCATAGGTGTGCCCACAGGTTTAGAATATTCCATTTGAAACCTTTTGAGCATTTATCTTATGTATTTTTCTTGAGAAATGAACATTCCTTCAGACCTCTGAGTAATTTGCAGACCAAGAAAAAATGGCAGTTCACCTATCCTAGACATTTCAAACTCAGACTTCATGGCAGAAGCAAACCATTGTACCAATGAATCCTTATTACATCTGAAGATGATGTCATCTACATAGAACAACACAATGAGAAAATCATTACCCTATGTTTAGATATATAGATTGATATCAGTTGTTCCTCTCTTGAATCCTTTGTCTTGGAGATACATATCCAATCTGTGATACGAGGCATGAGGGGCTTGTTTTAACCCATATAAATCTTTCTTCAGCTTGCATACAAGGTCAGGGTTATCAGACAATTCAAAACCCTCTGGTTGTTCCATATATACTTCTTCTTTTAAATATCCATTTAGAAAAGATGACTTAACATCCATTTGATAGACTTTAAACCTTTTATGACAAGCATAGGCAAGAAATATTCTGATCACTTCTAGTCTTGCTACTGGCACAAATGTTTCATCAAAATCCAGTCCTTCTATTTGAGCATATCCCTTACAGACCAATCTTTCTTTGTTCCTGACAACTTGTCCCTTCTCATTCAATTTGTTCTTAAAGATCCATTTGGAACCAATGATATTTTTACCTTCAGGTCTAGGAACCAACTCCCACATATTGTTTTTCTCAATCTGGTCAAGTTCATCATTCATGGCTTTAACCCAATGGTCATATTTTCTAGCTTCATTGAAATTATTGGGTTACAGCATGGATATGAAAGCTATATGTGATTGTTTGGTTTTTTTTATTATCTTTCTCCTGGTTTGTACACCCTTGTCATTTTCATCAATTATCTAACTTGCAGGATGATTCTTTTGAGTGATTCTGGAGGAGGAATTTGATGTTGTCTGCTAATTTGAGTTTGTCTGAATATTTGCATCTTCATCTGGCTTAGAGTCTTCTTGTTCTAATTCTTGGACATGTTCTACTTCAACTTCATTTATATCCATTATTGTTGATTCAGTATTGTTTACCTCTATTATTGGGATTCCTTCACCAACTTTTATGTCAATATAGTCAACTAGTCAATGCAACCTCTTATTATAACATTTGTATCCTTTATTGTTTGTAGCATACCCTAAGAATATGCCTTCATCAGCTCTGTCATCATATTTTCCAAGGTTCTCATCATTATTCTTTATGTAACACTTACTCCCAAAGACTTTGAAGTGTTTGATTGAAGCAGGTCTCCCATACCACAGTTCATAAGGTGTCTTGGCAATGTGTGGTCTGAGGTGTGCTTTGTTAAGAACGTGGACCATTGTGTGTATTGCTTCTACCCAGTATGTTTGACCAATGTTCTTTTCATTCATCATTGACCTCGCCATTTGATGCATTTTTTTGTTTTGCCTCTCAACTACTCCAATTTGTTGTGGAGTTCTTGGTATTGTGTATTCTCTCTTGATCCCATGTTTATCACAGAATTCCTTGAACTCACTTGACATAAATTCTCCTCCTCTTTCTGACCTTACTGCTTTTAACTTCTTTCCAGTTTGATTCTCAGTTAAAGCCTTAAATATCTTAAATTTCTCAAATGTTTCATCTTTTTCCTTGAGAAAGGCAACCCAAGTAAGTATGGAGTAATCATCAATGATCAGCATGAAGTAGTTTTATTTCCCTGTGCCTTCCTGTCTTGATGGTCCACATAAATTCATATGAACTATTTGAAGTGGTTTCTCTATTGAAGTAGAGCTCTTGGATTTAAATTGTGTCCTAGTTAGCTTTCCTACCTGGCAGGGTTTACACATAGAATCTTGTGGCTTTGAAATTCTCAGAAGATCTTTTACTGCCTCAAGATTTTTGAGCTTGATTAACTGGTCAAAGTTTAGATGTTCAAGTCTCCTATGCCATAACCAGCTCTCGTCATGTTTTCTTAGATGACACTCTTCTTTATCTTCTTTCAGCACATAAACATTGTTTTATGTCCTTATGCCTTTAGCTACCACTTGTCCTGAGTTTACAGACTTTATCTTGTAGTCCTTGGGAGTGAACACCACTTCACATCCTTTGTCACACATTTGACTTACACTGAGTAGATTGTGTTTCAGCCCATCTACAAGCAGAACATCCTGGGATTTTCCTTTTCCATTACTTAAACTCACCATCCCTTTACCCTTGATTTTTCCTGGAGCATCATTTCCAAAGATTATATTTCTCGATTTGCTTTCACTTAGAGATAGAAACTTACCTTTGTCTCACGTCATATGTTTGGAGCAACTAGTGTCAATATACCATGGGTTCTTTTGTCTTTGAGCTGACAGCACTAGTCCACACTTGTCATTTTCTTTCAACTTCCAAACTTTGACATTTTTGGCAGAAGGGTTCAAATCTAGTTCGTAGTTCCTTAAGCGACAGTCTGCAGCTTTATGTCCAAAATTATGGCAGGTGTAACATTTTGGTTCATTGAGTAAAGGATCATAATGATTATCATGCTTAACATGTGTCATTTTTCCAGCCATCACATTGTTTGCAGTCTGTGATTGCTTGTTATTTGATTGTCTCATTCTTTGTTGTGCTAGATATCTATTCCTTGAATGGTTTGATTGCTCATATCTAAATATTAAAGAACAGTTTACAGCTTTGTGACCAAAGTTAGAACAGAAAAAACAATATCCATAGAAAAATCTTTTGTACATAGAAAATGGTTGTCTTCTTTGAAAAGGTCGATTTCTTCCATGCTGGTGATTTATTTGGGCATGGAGTACATTATTTCTCTGATCTATAGTTTCAATTCTGGTACCTCTTTCGTTACTCCTCCTGGGCAGCTAATTATCTTCTTTTGTTTCTGCAAGTTTTTTGTTGTCATAGGTGGTAGATTTGACAAACTTTATGGGTTCATTGTTACTTGGATGACCACTACTTGAACCCTCTTTATAAACCCAGACCTGTTTTCAGCTTTGGGTTCCTTTGCTGATTNCAAATGTTTCATCAAAATCCAGTCCTTCTATTTGAGCATATCCCTTACAGACCAATCTTTCTTTGTTCCTGACAACTTGTCCCTTCTCATTCAATTTGTTCTTAAAGATCCATTTGGAACCAATGATATTTTTACCTTCAGGTCTAGGAACCAACTCCCACATATTGTTTTTCTCAATCTGGTCAAGTTCATCATTCATGGCTTTAACCCAATGGTCATATTTTCTAGCTTCATTGAAATTATTGGGTTACAGCATGGATATGAAAGCTATATGTGATTGTTTGGTTTTTTTTATTATCTTTCTCCTGGTTTGTACACCCTTGTCATTTTCATCAATTATCTAACTTGCAGGATGATTCTTTTGAGTGATTCTGGAGGAGGAATTTGATGTTGTCTGCTAATTTGAGTTTGTCTGAATATTTGCATCTTCATCTGGCTTAGAGTCTTCTTGTTCTAATTCTTGGACATGTTCTACTTCAACTTCATTTATATCCATTATTGTTGATTCAGTATTGTTTACCTCTATTATTGGGATTCCTTCACCAACTTTTATGTCAATATAGTCAACTAGTCAATGCAACCTCTTATTATAACATTTGTATCCTTTATTGTTTGTAGCATACCCTAAGAATATGCCTTCATCAGCTCTGTCATCATATTTTCCAAGGTTCTCATCATTATTCTTTATGTAACACTTACTCCCAAAGACTTTGAAGTGTTTGATTGAAGCAGGTCTCCCATACCACAGTTCATAAGGTGTCTTGGCAATGTGTGGTCTGAGGTGTGCTTTGTTAAGAACGTGGACCATTGTGTGTATTGCTTCTACCCAGTATGTTTGACCAATGTTCTTTTCATTCATCATTGACCTCGCCATTTGATGCATTTTTTTGTTTTGCCTCTCAACTACTCCAATTTGTTGTGGAGTTCTTGGTATTGTGTATTCTCTCTTGATCCCATGTTTATCACAGAATTCCTTGAACTCACTTGACATAAATTCTCCTCCTCTTTCTGACCTTACTGCTTTTAACTTCTTTCCAGTTTGATTCTCAGTTAAAGCCTTAAATATCTTAAATTTCTCAAATGTTTCATCTTTTTCCTTGAGAAAGGCAACCCAAGTAAGTATGGAGTAATCATCAATGATCAGCATGAAGTAGTTTTATTTCCCTGTGCCTTCCTGTCTTGATGGTCCACATAAATTCATATGAACTATTTGAAGTGGTTTCTCTATTGAAGTAGAGCTCTTGGATTTAAATTGTGTCCTAGTTAGCTTTCCTACCTGGCAGGGTTTACACATAGAATCTTGTGGCTTTGAAATTCTCAGAAGATCTTTTACTGCCTCAAGATTTTTGAGCTTGATTAACTGGTCAAAGTTTAGATGTTCAAGTCTCCTATGCCATAACCAGCTCTCGTCATGTTTTCTTAGATGACACTCTTCTTTATCTTCTTTCAGCACATAAACATTGTTTTATGTCCTTATGCCTTTAGCTACCACTTGTCCTGAGTTTACAGACTTTATCTTGTAGTCCTTGGGAGTGAACACCACTTCACATCCTTTGTCACACATTTGACTTACACTGAGTAGATTGTGTTTCAGCCCATCTACAAGCAGAACATCCTGGGATTTTCCTTTTCCATTACTTAAACTCACCATCCCTTTACCCTTGATTTTTCCTGGAGCATCATTTCCAAAGATTATATTTCTCGATTTGCTTTCACTTAGAGATAGAAACTTACCTTTGTCTCACGTCATATGTTTGGAGCAACTAGTGTCAATATACCATGGGTTCTTTTGTCTTTGAGCTGACAGCACTAGTCCACACTTGTCATTTTCTTTCAACTTCCAAACTTTGACATTTTTGGCAGAAGGGTTCAAATCTAGTTCGTAGTTCCTTAAGCGACAGTCTGCAGCTTTATGTCCAAAATTATGGCAGGTGTAACATTTTGGTTCATTGAGTAAAGGATCATAATGATTATCATGCTTAACATGTGTCATTTTTCCAGCCATCACATTGTTTGCAGTCTGTGATTGCTTGTTATTTGATTGTCTCATTCTTTGTTGTGCTAGATATCTATTCCTTGAATGGTTTGATTGCTCATATCTAAATATTAAAGAACAGTTTACAGCTTTGTGACCAAAGTTAGAACAGAAAAAACAATATCCATAGAAAAATCTTTTGTACATAGAAAATGGTTGTCTTCTTTGAAAAGGTCGATTTCTTCCATGCTGGTGATTTATTTGGGCATGGAGTACATTATTTCTCTGATCTATAGTTTCAATTCTGGTACCTCTTTCGTTACTCCTCCTGGGCAGCTAATTATCTTCTTTTGTTTCTGCAAGTTTTTTGTTGTCATAGGTGGTAGATTTGACAAACTTTATGGGTTCATTGTTACTTGGATGACCACTACTTGAACCCTCTTTATAAACCCAGACCTGTTTTCAGCTTTGGGTTCCTTTGCTGATTTAGAATGGTAACCAATCCTTCTGAGGCTTTGATACTTGACAGATTATGATGATACAAGGCTTGAAACTTCTCTAACTCTTTCCTAGTTTTCACTACTTCTTCCTCCAGAGTTTCACATCTTGCCTTCTTTTCTGATAACTGTTGTTTCAGAATGTCTTCAATTTTATTTGCCTCTTCTAATTCCACTTTTAGTAGGGAAAAGTCTTCATTAGGTTCTTTACTACCTTTAATGAACTGTGACAACGATCATTTTAGTTTTCTCTTCTTAATTCTGAGTCTGTCAATCTCTTCCAGTGCACTGATCATTTCACCTTCCATATCAACCACGACTTCTTCTTCATTAGCATCACTTCCTGTGTTTTTATTATCATAATACTCTTTGGCTATTAACATGAATTCATTTAGTTTATCTTCAATGGAAGAGTCACTGTCTTCATCATCTAAAGGATCATCATCATTTTTTACACAAAGACTTTTCTTCTTAAAATTATTCTCTTTAAAGAAACTCATGTGTTTGTGCTTCTCCACATCATCATATGTCTGATCCTTTATTTTGTGAGGACATTTATTTGAAAAATGACCTATCTTACCACAATTGAAACATTTGAAAGGCAGTTTACCTTTGTATTTGGTTGATCCCTTCTTTAGTCTTCTCACAAATTTTGCTTCAGTTTCATCAGGCTCAGAATCCTCATTCTTGTCTGCCTTAAATGATGCTTCTCTGGAGGTGGGTTTATCTATAACTATTATCATTTCATATGTAGTCAATGTTCCTAGAATTTGATCAAACACCAAGGCTTTTAGATCATTAAGTTCTTCTATAGCAGAGACCTTCGAGTTGACCCTATCTAGTAGATATCTCAAAATTTTCTGAACTAAGGATGGATCCTCAATTTTTTCACCAAGTGCTTTCATTGCATTTACCAGTTCTTCAACTCTCAGAAAGTACTTACCAACAGTTTCATCCTCTTTCATCTTCAGTTTTTCAAACTGTACTCTGTAGGTTTGAATCTTGGCGTCCTTTACCTTCTCATTACCTTCATAACTGCTAATGATTTTGTCCCACATTTCTTTGGCAGTTTCTAAGTGCATAACTTTTACAAATTATACTTCTGCAAGCCCACTCAAGATAGCATTTATAGCCTTACAGTTGAAGATGAATTCTAGCTTGTCATCCTTATTAGTTAGTACAACTGCCTTTACATAACCAGTCTCTACCACATCCCAGACATCAGCACGTAAATTCATTATGTAGGTTCTCATTCTAACTTTCCAGAAGGCAAAGTTTGTTCCATTGAACATAGGGGCCCTATTGGTTGAAGTTCCTTCATGGCTTGACATATTTAAGCTCTAGGATCAACCCTTACATAAAAGGGAGCCGACTTTGATACCAAATGTTGAGCAACTGAGAGGGGGGGCGAATCAGTTGTTACCAAGCTTAAACACTTATGCTTATTTTAAAACTCATTACATAACTCTCAATGATGATTACAATAATGCAGGAAAGTAAACAATAAATCATTCAGCATCATTCGCACACATAAAATACACAAAGACAGATATTTCCTGAGGAAACCCATAAAGGGTAAAAACATCTTCTTCTTTATATGATAAGTATTCTTTACATTCTATACAGTATCATACATATGAGCTTCAACTCATTGTGAGGCTACAACCTATGTTTTGCAAGTTGCAACAGCTGAGAGCACCAATTCTTTGTTTTCTCTAGCACCCACTAGAAGGAAGCATCAGCTCCCTCACTGCTCCAGCACCAACTGGATGGAAGCACCAACTTCCATCTATACAAGCACTGACCTATATATCAGACAACCATTGTTCTTCCTTGCACCACCTTGCCACCCTAGTTTCTCTGGCTGCAACTAGATGGAAGCTACAACTCCCTGCATTCAAGCACCTACTTGAAATTATGAGGACAACGATCCTCCCTAGCACCTCCCAACCACCCTTGAATGTTAAACTTTGGTCTCTGTGAAATTCTTACAGTGATTCAATAGATGCCATGAGCTTACCAGGCTTATCATTGTTTTGTCATGCTTCTCTGCTCAGTCTCCTTTTCAACTTTTTGTTCTTCTCATCTGTCTTGGCATGCATGACTCAGTTTCCTCTTGTTCTTTTATGCTTCCGCTCCTGCACATAGTGTTTCTCCACACATTCATCCCTCCCCTTCACATCAACAACGCCTTTTTTCTCTCTTCTACATTTTTCTTTTATGCCCTCTGTAAAATCGTTATGCATGCCCTTCCTCACTCTTATTCAGCTACTCTGGTGGTTATCCACTTACGATCATCATCACTAGGCGTTATGTCGAGATTCCTTAGCCTCTCTGGCAGACAAGACTCTTCAACTTCTCTTCCATATGTCAAGTTAATCCTTTCTGCTACAGTTGCAGGATTCGATCCAATGGCAGATGTCTTGGGACTTTGCGTCTTCTCTTGCTCAGTTGAGCTAATCCTTTCTGTTGTAGTTACAGGATTCGATCCACTGGAAAATGTCTCGGGACTTTGCATATTCTCTGTCTGTTATCATTTATTCACCTATTTCGCAAAAATGTGCATTTCGTTAAATAGCGGGCTGATCTAGAAGGCTAGTATTCATGCGATGAGATCAACGGTTGAGATTCAATTACAGACCCCCCTTATCGTTTTTCCTTTAACTTGNGGTCTGGAATGGAGCACGCATGTTTGGACAGTCGTGATTTAAGAGACTAGATGTGCAGCTGAGGTTCAATTCTGGACCCCCCTCCACCTTTTTGTCTTTAACGGGGAGGGGGGGTTCCAGAATGGAGTGGTTTTGTATGGGCCCCTCCACAAACCTCTTACCGCTTCCTCTCTTTACCGCCTTTGCCTGCTTGTGACAGATGTCTTCCACCTAGTCTCTCTCCTTCCCCTATCACATCACGACACCACAGCCTGTGACCACTTGCTGACATGGCATGAACCGTGTGGTTTCCATGTTCACCTCCTGGATCTGACAGCCTGGATTCGTCCTTGATCCAACGACTAGGATTATATCATGACTTTGCATATCATGAGTTCAATGAGTTAGAGCACATGATGTGTCTCAACACTCCAAGTTGCGATCCTCGATATGGCGATATTCCACTCGCCATGTGTCCCGATCATCCAACGCTCCATAACCTACCTCGATCCAATGGTCCAGATCATTTCGAGATATCACATATCGTGATTTCGAGTTAGAGAACCTCCTGTATTTGGATTTCCTGATGTGCAAAACGTCGATATTCCACTCTCATTGTAATCTCTTGCCATGTGTCCTGTGCATCCGATGCTCCATAGCCTACCTCGATCCAATGGTCCATATCATTTTGGGATATTGCATATCGCGATTTCAAGGAGTTAGAGAACCTCCTATGTTTGGATTTCCCAATGTGCTAAACGCCGATATGCCACTCTCGTCGTAATCGCTTTCCATGTGTCATGTTCATCCAACGGTCTCTACCGTCCATTGAGATTATTGATGGCTCCTTCTGAGCATAACTCATTCGTGTATTCTCTTCTCCCGTTCTCCTGCTTACTGATATACGTGTTTGACATCAATGACAATCTATTCAACATTCTCTTAGTGAGTTGATTCTTGATGAGCTATATATGATATATTCATGAGTTTTTGACCTAAACTTTTGCTTGAAGAATCTAGGGTTTACCCTAGGTATCATCCTCAAAATGAGAGGAAGTGCCTAGGCAGTTTCCTGTGAGATATGTTACCTAGAAAAGAAGAAGAAAAAAATCATACCCACTTAAGAGGTTGAGAGTTTAAATGATGGGAATAAACAATTTTAAGCTTATGCATACTTGAAATTATAAATGAAGATGTAAAGACAATAGTTAAAGAAGATATTTGTAAGAAAGTACTAAAATAATACATACACACTAATAAAATTAATTTTAAAATGCAAGGATTGAAGAAGGTCCAAAAATATTGATAGAAAGTGTTGAAATACAACTTTTTAATGAAAGAAAGAAAATATAAAAGAAGGTCATCGAAAAATTATCAAACAAGTTGATCTCTAGCTTTGGGATGTGTTACCCCCCTAGTTGCACCAGGTAGAACTGACGATGATCCACAAAGGTTGAATAAGTCATTTGTTCAAAATCATAGTTCAGAATTCCAACCGGGTCTTATGACCACTTCAAATTTTCTTCTTCTTCTTCTTCTTCTTTATGCATGATCCATGCCCCCATGGGGGGGATTGTAATAAAATTAGCTAGCCTGAGGTATTTATTATGCAAAATGCTTATCCCCATAAGTCTTTATCATCAATGCATACTCTAGAGTGTTTTTCTCACTTGTTAATTATATCTTGCTCGTCAACGAGTTATAATTTCTAAGTTTTTTCACTCACAACCTCCAAAGATGGAGTGTATATTAATGGTTAGGCCTTAGTTTATGATGACTAAGTATAGTTTCTAATTTATATTACCATTTTATTCATTTGTATAGATTCTTATGGACATGCACTAAGTCCCCATAGGATTTTTTAATTATTTTAATAAGTCGTAACATTTCTCGTAAAACATGATTTTTACCTTGTAATTTGATGTAATAATAAAAAATTGGTACTAGGAGGTGTTATATGCCTTGGGGGTATTCCTTTTCTAACTCAGAATACCCCTTAAACCCCTATTCCCCCTTTTCGAGAGAAATTGTTGACTTATTCTCTTGTAAAAGTCAATTTTACTTGAAAAAGGTGAAAAAAGACAAATAAATCAACATCCCTATTTTTAAGGAAACGTGTCAGAAACTAAGTGTTAGTGACACTTAAGATGAGTTGTGAGTGATTTAAGGAGTGAGTTGTGTTGTATTTAAGTTATTATGGTGGAGATCTCAAGAGAAGGTTCTCCCTCTCTCTTGAGATGTGGCACATCATCACTCATGGTGTCAATCCCAAGGAATGACTCACCATCTTTCTCACCGTCCTCTTGCAATGTGGTGACTTTTATTGAGTTTGATGAGAAGTAGCAGCAATCAACCCATCCATGTGTCTCTTTGACCTTGGTATATGCACCCTCTAGATTTGGGAATTTATCTCTTCTCCATAAAAGCAAGCCGACCTCTCTTCATTTAGTTAATGGGATTTTGGGTATATCTTGGCATTATACTTGTAATTTTGATATAATTTTGGAATAAAGAAGACTTTGAAGGTCAAGAAGGTGGCTAGTGTTCATTGTGTGGATGTTTAATGTTTAGCCTATCATATATGAGGTAACATTTGCTTGTTTTATCTACATTTTGTTTTGTTAATGTTGGCCTTTGAAGGGTTGTTGTCACCTGGTAGGAAAGATCTTATAAACTAGTTTGGTTGTTATATATTTTGTCTTTTTACATGTGCGGTTAAAGATTTGCATGCAAAATTTGGTTAATTGCATGCTATCTAGATTTCATGTGTAGGAGCACCAATATTTAACAGTTTTGTGCAAGTTTTTCTAAGCTTTACAAGGCCTCATCTTTGAATAAGTGGTTGGACTTGCTTGTACCTTCCACAAAATTCAAATATTTTGAGATTGTAGCCCCTCAGCTTGTCATTAGAAGACTCCATAGCCCAAAGATTCCACTTATCAAGCTTCGTCTCTATCTCTCTTTCACCATAATCTAAATTATCTTTGGTTACTTCTCTTGCATGCTTAAGTAAATCATAGTTTTAAAAGTTGTGTATGCTTAAGTAGATTTCATTTTTGCATGAATGTATGCTAGATCCAATTCATATTTAAAGTGTCATCTTTCTAAGTAGATCTTGTATAAAAAATTCTCCTTTTAGCAATTTTTTCTTTCAAAATATTAAGGCTAAGAGGTAGTTTCAATTATAAGAGATTTCATGTAAATATTTGGCAATCTTAGTGCCATTTTATTTGTTGTTTTAGGAAAGAAAACAAAATTCACTAACAAAGTTTGTGTTTTTCTTGCTTTATTAGCTTTTTCATTATCTTTTGTTCATTCTTTACTTAGGAATTTGTTGCATAAGTGTAACACCTTTTTGCAAGAACTTTCAAAGTGGATTTTGGCATCTTTTTCGCCTTTTCAGCTTGCTATTTTTGCAGGTTTTCTGAGAATCCAAGGACAAGCTCTGTTGAAATTTCAAGGATATGGAGCATCTAGGACCCTTAACAAACCTCTTCTTCAATATAAACTTGTTTTTCGACCATATTGTAAGTCTACTTGGTCTTGAAGTATAAAAGACCAAAATATATTCTTCCAAAACTATTGTAACCGAAAAGAAAGAGTGGGATAACCCACTAGTCTCTTTTTGTGTCTTGTCTCTTTTACTTGCCATTTTTTCTTTTTCATTCAAAGTCAAAATAAACCCAAGCACCTCACAACATTAGTTTAGTTTCAATTTCTACATTAAATTAGTTTAGATTTCAATTTTTCATTTCCTTTCAATTATTTCAATTTCGCAAAGCAATAAACCTTCCCCCTCAACGCATTAGTATGATCTACACCCTTGCAAGATTTGATTGATTTGGGGTGAAATAAAAAAGGGAGTTGAGTAGTCTTGAGTAGTTTTAATTAGAACAATCATTTATCATTTATTGCTCAAAGGGACCAATATGCATGGGATTTCATGTGAGTTCAAGGGTAAACTTTGAGATCTTAGGCTCTCTCCCTGATGGAAGTCTTGCAGTCTTGTATATACCCATTTGATGGATAATTATTAAGGGGGAAATATTAGATTGGATTTTAATTTTTCTTTCACACATACAATTTTGCATTCACAAAGTGGACTTGAAACATCAATCCACTTCACTGAATTAACCCACTAATTCAAGCAATCACCCTTAATAATAAAAATTGTCAAGAGCATTTGCAACACATACATCTTGCAACAATAATTTATTTTTGGAATTGATGTACATATTTCCATTTTCTTATCATCAATATTTCTCATCAACTTTCACATATCAAAATTGTCATGTTCTTATCATGAAAAGTGAAAGGTTGTAGATAGAAAAGAGACCCTTTCAAAAATTTAAGACCTTAAATAAGTACCTATTATCTAAGAGGAGACCACTCTTATTCCTAAATGGGATTTACAACTCTAGTTGGTTGTAGTAAAGAAAAGGCATTGATGAGGGACAAATTATCTAAAATAAAACATGCATTACAAGATGTAAAAAACAACACTTAATACCTACAAGTGTGATGAGAATTATCCTAGCGAAAGTGTTCATTATTTCTTCCCTACTTTTAGAGATTTTTTCCAAATTTCAAGTATAGATGGAAAAATTAATTCTAGAAATATATTGAGCGTGTCATTTGGCTTAAGAATTCAAGTGTGTCCCAAATATGTTGTCCAAACTCATGCGATGCAATGAGTAGGATATAGAGTTTTTTTTAAGGATAAAGCTTTTAAACCTTTGTTGCAAAGAATGTTATCAATTGTCCTGCCTACTTTAGAATGTCTCTTGGTGCAAGTGTTACTTTTGGACATGATACAATAGATACATTAGCACTGCGAATAATAAACATCCAACAAAAAGTTAAAAAATGTTTTAAAGGCCTATTCTATTTAGTAACCTTTTTACCCTTGTTCCTCTTACTCTTAGTAGGTTACAATTAAGTCTCCTACTAGAATTTAGAATGTATCTCCATGCATGTAATTATACATGATCTCATGCAATATTGAAAACAAATGAAATAAGTCTCTAATGTATCTTGATATTGAGACATCGCTACAAATTGATACCTTCACACAGAATGTTAACCACTAACCATTGACTAATAATAGAGTTACTAGAACAATACATGCTTACCTTTATCCACAATTGAGATAACTTCTTACAATGTCTAGCATCAACCCCAAACTTTACTAATAATCATATAATAATGAAAATGTATATTAATGTTGGCATCATCATCATATAGTTTATTTGAGTATTATCATATACCTAATGTATTAAACAAATGTAGATTTGTTGAAAACAATCAGAACAAAATTATGTATGAGTCAATGACCAATATATAGGTTCACTAACAAGGGAGAATACAAAAATTTATGTTGCAAGGAGGTCATGAAGGTGTACCAAGATTAGGGTTATGGTTTATATTTAGGGTTAGGGATAGTAGAAAAAGGTGACAACATACCATTGAAAGGAGGATATGAAGGTGGAGGGTGAGAAAAAAGAGGATGATGGAATATATTATTTTTTATTTCTATGGAAAGATAATAGAGGAAGGATTAATCTAAAGTGTTTCTCTCAAACAAAGATACTTCATGTTGAAAAATTACTAGAAAACCATAACTAAATTTAAAAATTGGTACCTCTTCAAAAGATGTGATTTGGAGTTGGATCTAGAACTTTGTACCATAATTTCACTACCTCCACACCTCCAAA
>ML800368.1:43421-57837 GCA_009831015.1 Picea engelmannii | reverse complement strand
ATCACACCACTCTCAATTCCCCAATACCCAATTTATCTACCATAAAATATTTGAAAGAAACATAGTAAGAATAAAGCATAGAAACTAAGAAAACAAAAATTTAAGGTAAATGAAAGAGAACAAATCAACTAAAAACATATAAATACATACCTCCTGCATTTCAACATTTCAATATCACTAATCTTCTTCTTCATCCAACTCAACATATGTATCATCCTCTTCAAAAGTGATGTTGTAAGGATTGGCCATATCAACATCATCATCAATTTCATCATTTCCAAACATATCATTGTCTATATCATCATCAGGAACATTGTCTCCTACATTTGGTTTGACTTCTTCAAGTTATTCATCTAAAACATCGTCGATATCATCTTCATCCAAAACATTTTCTAGAACATATCATTGAACTTATACAACATCTTCATCTGACACATGAACTAATTGTTCCTCTACATCATCTTCTTCTTTAATATCATCTTATTTCGCTATATTATGTTTTACCGACCTTCATATTGGATCATATCTAACAACATATGACCAATCCCCTCTACCTGGAACCTCTGTGTAAAATGCAAGTTCGCATTGGCTTGGAATAACATAGGACTCTGATCTTGGCTCAACATTCCTTGTATTAACCATGGTAAATCCATTAGTATGTTGATTAACAGTTCTATCAGGATCACATTTATTCATTTGTAGCCTGTACCATTTGATGTCGAACAGAACTAATTTTAAAGGTTTAAAGTCACACTCAAGTATATCATCCAAAAACCCATAGTACCATTTTTCAAAGACTTATGGATGTATGTCACCTCTAGAGGAAACATTAGTAACCTGAAATACTATAGTTATCCCACTATCAGAAGTTTTCATCTTTTCATCCAACTTTTTTTATGCGAAATTTGTGGACATTGCATTGTATAGCCTTGTGGTGTTTCAACTAAAATATGTCAGACACGTAAAAACTACATTGTCAATTGGTAAACATATTTATACTTGGAAATTCTAAAAAATTATAAGAAAAACAAATACGCCATATACATCAATATAATATTAAAAAATACGAAATAGTATGGGTGAATATGCTTTCATGTTTATCTTTTAAACCATATGCTAAATCAATTTCCCTATGTGTAAGATTGGTATCTCCTTTACGTTCAGCTTCTTTGACCAATGTAGCCACACCATACCATGATAACCTACCATTATTATATTGTATACATCGTTCAATCCATACCTTCATCCAATCAAGATTGTTTTCAATGTATAAATGTATTGCATCCCACTCTTGACCAGCTGTATTAAAATAAAACAATTCACATATAATCAGTTACCATGGTATACCTTCATAAGGATTATGCAGGAAGACTAAAAATTAAATAAGTATGATATACATAAAAACAAAAATTCAAATGTATTATAAATCCCCACCATCTACTTACATGTCACTTTCCTCATTCTACCTTTCCCCAATAGCTGCTCCCCTTCAAATCTGTTGATGGAGTTGGCATCCCAAATGTGATCCGCATTAATACTTGCAGTTATTTTAGGAATATATTGAGTAATATAAACCATGGTTTGATATACCATACATCCCTCTACCATAAAACCCTCAAGACGTGCTCTTTGTCTAACCAAAACCTTCAATGATTTCAAGTGCCTCTTAACTATCCACATTGACCTTTTGTGTACAGGTCCACACTTTTCAATCTCCTCAACTTGGTGTATGAGGTAGTGTTCTTGTGCATTGAAAAATGTAGGAGGTAGATACTTTTTCATTTCAAAAATTAGACGAGGAATTTGTAACCTCCAATACTTTGTATCATCTTTGTAGATTTCTTTAGATGACAACCATCTACAAATGATGCAAGAAAATACATGTTTCAACAAAAAAGTATACGGTACCACATTACAAGTAAAACACATGCAGTCAAATATAAGTTGTACAACGAATTGAATAAATTACACTTTTCATATAAATCGACACTTACTTCATGTATTTTCCAAGATCATATATAACTTGTTCGACATTGTTGTCAAAGTTTTATGGGAGAGATAGATGTAGAACATATTGTAACATAAAAAAAAATGAATCATTATTTATTCCCAAATTAGTAGAAAAAAAACACTAACAAGATGTTTCACCAATATAGAAATTTATACAGCAAAATAATTACCTTAATCAAGGTATGTCAATCATGAGTTTTTCCCCACCTAATTCACCTTTATTTGTTAGGATAGTCTTTACGTTTGAAGTAAATACAGTGGGAAATTTAATTTTCCAATAACCTCTTTTACATCCTTTCTTTGTTTCTCTGTCAATAACCATGGAAGGGTGCTTATATTTTGGTCGTCTGCATCGCTATTTGAATGGTCTCACTTTGCATTGCATGATTCGCCTCCTTAATGTCATTACAAATATTGACAATTTTTTCTTTGTCACTCCTTACATCTAATATTCACCTGTTACATTCTTCCCAATGTGCATTATATCAAACAAATGAAAAATTTCTAGGTGCCCATAGTAGGGGAGCCTACTGAATTTTACAGGATAACTTTTTATTCCTCGTGGAAGTGCCCCATTATTAATGCCTTCATAACAACCTTCAAGGTGAAGCATATAAATTAAATATATTACAACAATACTTATCAATTAGTACAATGAACCAAATGCAGTAAAAATATAAAATATTCCAAACATTTCATGTATGATACATAAATGATTTCATCCAATATACCTTGATGATTTATATTATGTTGCAACTGTCGTAGACGAGGTGTCTTTCTCTGTTGTTTTAATCTACTCTCTTCTTTCCCATTTAAAATATGGTTCTCGGTACTTCAATACCTATGGTTCTTAGGGAGGAAGTGCCTATATTCATCAAACACCTCATTTCCTAAACTTCTTGAACGACGAGATTTCATCGTAGGACCAAAAAATGGACATGGAAATTTACCCTTTGTTTGAAGACCTACAAGAGATGGATTAAATTTTATATCAATTATTCGAAGTATGTTTAATGAAGGGATTATATAAAAAAACATGCATGATATGAACTTCGTAAAATTCAATGCTATTAAATTGCAGTGTAACATTATAACATACCACATAATGTTTTTAGCCTTGGGGCATCGTGAATTTTCCATACAACCATTGCATGGAATTTAAATTCCCTTTATGCACCTACTGGTCTAGAGATATCATACATAGTGATGCCCTTCCATAACTCTTGTAACTCGTCAATAAGAAGCTTGATATATACATTCATATATTTGACTTGGTACTTACCAAATTGATTGAACATACAATACATAATTACTATATATATGAGTAAATAAAAAAAATATCAAAAATAATTATAAGACATAATTGAACATATATGAGTAAACAAAAAATATAAGGCACAAGTATGAAACAAACAAGACAAATGAGACATTATTGTGTTCAAAAAAATTATTCTAAAAAAATACATGAAACAATCATTGCCAACATTATGTGCTCCCTCTTTATTGACATCCATGGAGAAATGTTATTGTTGATAACAAAAACTAGCCACGCCAAGTAAGTAGATCTGAGCTCTCCAAATGGATTGACACCATCAGATACCAATGAAAGCATAAGATTACAAGGTTTGTCTTTAAAATGTGGTCATATTTCTTCTATCTTCTTAAATGCATATACGTTCACAGACCTTCAAAGAACACCATCTTTACTTATGTTCTTTGCATGGTAATCCATAAAATGTGTTATGATTTTGCACCTGAACAATCACCGCAAACGTGGAATTATGGGAATATAACGAAGAACCTTGTGAGGCACCTTTTTTGTTACTTGATCAGTTTGATATCTACTAATATGACATTTCAGACATTCTTCTTTCGACGTATGTTCTCCATAATATAGAATATGATCATCGGGGCATGCATGAATAGCTTGATACTCCATTCCAATATCTTTCATAATGGCATGTAACTCTTGGTATGTGCAGCATAAAACATTTGACGGTGGTAACAGAAATTCACCTAACAATCTAAAACATAAAAAAACAATATTGGTTAATATAAATAATATTAATCGTACATATTGCATCCAAATTTTACAAATGTTCAACTAACAATAAAAATAGAGGAAAAAGGAAAAATGTTATCATCATGTACTAAGTGTGACAAAATATATTACATACCTTAGCAGTTGTGTGACACAAGTGTTTGACAAACCATTCATAACCTTTAAGGTCACCAGCAGCAATATAGCAGAGAGAATAATTGTTTTGGAACCTTCATAAAGAGGTTGACTTGTCTTCTCAGGTACAGGTATATAAAAAACACCATCAAGCTGGTCATCATCATCATCCATTCCAGCATTATTAAATGTCTCCTAGATCAATATATTTCTCATGTATTCTTCAACTATGTTATTAGCATCATCATCTTCTTCCATATAATCATTAACTTGATCTTCAGTATTTGTTCCATGTTCCTTAACATGCAATTGTACAACCATGTCTTCCTCCACGGGCAGTGCCCTAGGGTGTCATTCCTTTATAACTACAAACAATTAAGTAATATTAGTGTATATAAAAATATTAAAACGATACAAACATTTACAAATATAATATAGGAAAACAAAAACAACACAGATAAAGACAAAGATAGCTTAGGTGAGAGAGAAAAACAAAGACAACAAATCAATGATGAAGCTTGTGCAATTTATCAAGATGTCTATGAATATGTTGAAAACATATAGGAAAAATGTTACCTTCTTTTGACATGTAGAAAGAGAGACACTTTGTGAGATATATATATATATATGTAGTCATCATTGTGTCATATTATTATCTTATATCCCCCCTCAACTCTGACAAAATATAAACCATCCTTATAATCTATCCCCCTCAACCATGTATCTTCAAGATGCCAGACCAGGAACATGGAATCTCCATATTTCCTTTATTGTCCTCTTCCTAACAAATACGACATTCAGACAGTGTGGCATCTCCACTTTCCATTAGTGATTTCTAATTTTTTTTAATGATGACGTTACTAGGAACTAGAACTGGTCTTCAAAACTTTAAAAAAGGAATTAGCAACTCTCCAAAATACTTTTCGAACAAAGCGTTGGTACCAATATCAAAAAAGGAATTAACAACTCTGCAAAATACTTCTCAAATAGATCATCGCTACTTATCAACACAGTCAATATTAACTCTTGTATTGAATAGTAGCATAAGGTGAATAATATTCATATATATAGTCACAACAAGCAAAAACAACCTATTCTTATTTCTCCTTCATCATTATGTAATATTCTTATCTATCCCCCCTCAACCCTGACAAAATATAAACCACCCTTATCGATCCCCCTCAACCCTATACCTTCAAGGTGATAGAACAGAAATAGGCAATATCCATATTTCCTTTTTGAAATTTTTTAAGATTAGTTCGAGTTCCTAGTAACGTCATCATTTTTTATTTTTTTTAAATCACTAATGGAAAGTGAAAATGCCACATTGGATGAATGTCGTATTTCTTAGGAAGAGGATAGTAAAGTAAATATGGATATTCCCTATTCCTGTTCTATCACCTTGAAGGTATAGGGTTGAGGGGGATCGATAAGGGTGGTTTATATTTTGTCAGGGTTGAGGAGGGATAGATAAGAATATGACATAATGATGAAGGAGAAATAAGAATAGGTTGTTTTTGCTTGTTGTGACTATATATATTAATATGATTCACCTTATGCTACTATTCAATACAAGAGTTAATATTGATTGTGTTGATAAGTAGTGATGATCTATTTGAGAAGTATTTTGCAGAGTTGTTAATTCCTTTTTTGATATTGGTACCGACGCTTTGTTCGAAAATTATTTTGGAGAGTTGCTAATTCCTTTACTATCCATATTTCCTTTACTCTCCTCTTCCTAACAAATACGACATTCATCCATTGTGGCATTTCCACTTTCCATTAGTGATTTTTGTTTTTAAAAAAATGATGACGTTACTAGGAACTCGAACTAATCTTAAAAAATTTCAAAAAGGAAACAATTACGAATATCAAAAGAGGAATTTGCAACTCTGCAAATATTTCTCAAACGGAGTGTAACATCCCGCTCTTGCGCACACTCAGTGAACGTATTCTTTGAGGACACTTGCTTGAAAGTGATCTGGATTATTATACTCTTGGTCGTTGATTATGATTATGAGGCATTATGGATGTGGTTATATGTTATTTTTTTGTATTGACTTAGACAGGTTCTATTGAATTGGTTCTCCTGAGTGTGCAAGATTTGGACCTTGAGGATGCTGAGGCATCAATTAAACCCTTGGATTATGGATCAAGTCAGGGAGTGGACTATTGGGGTTTGATTGTTCTATATATGACATATGTGCATCTGATTAGATCTTATGATTATGGATTTTATTCTGACATGATTCATTGATGATGTAGGATGACGATAGCTTTCCGACCAGACTCACATGTGGAGTAGAGGGGTCATGCATGACTACTAGAGACGTTGAGAGAGAGGTGTGGACAGCAGCCCTGCCATAGTCTACTAGCACTCCCGATGTGTCTCGAACTGTAGGTTAATGACTACCTAGTTCGAGAAGACCCCCGATGTCGTGAGGGCAGACTGTGACAATCACTCACGATGATTCTAAGGGGTGCGCAATAAGGCAAGGGCCTTATTCCTTAGAGGCCCTTAGTCTTCCACAAGATCACATGATGGAGTATTGACTCCAGGGTTTTTTTATTTCTACCAAGTCATTCAAGAGGCGAGTGGTACCCTTGGACCACATAGTGCGTCCTGAAGGGCACGTCACGCAAGGAAAACAGAAAGAGGCGAGTGACACCCTTGGAGCACGTAGTGCATCCTGAAGGGAACGTCATGCAAGGGAAACAGAATGATGCAAGTGCCACCCTTGGAGCACCTAGTGCATCCTAAAGGGCACGTCGTGTTGTTAACTAATAAGTAAATAAACCTAGATGGCCTTAAAATGAATAATGTGATAACAAAGATTTAAAAACAATTTTGCTTGATAAAATGTCTCCCAGCCTCGGAAATTAAAATCTAGGTCTAAAGTAATACTTGGGTAAAAATAAAAAAAATAAAAAAATAATAATAATCATCACTAAACATGTGACGAAAAGGGGGTAAGAAACTCGATTAAATTATTAAATTCAAATTATTGAGGGACTTAAAATGTTAAAAGGGAAATGATTGTTTTGTTACACATGCTAATTAAAATTTATTAATTAAAAAGAAAAAGGGGAAAAAATAATTTTCTACACTTGCTAATTTGAGTTTTAGATAAAAAGGGAAAGAGAGAAATTTAAAAGAATTAGGAAACTAAGGGAAAAAGGGGGAAACATAAGGGAAAAGGAGAATGACTAACTTAGCAAGGAATCTTATCTTTAAGAACTTTCTAAATTGAACTCAACTAGTAAATTAATAAGGGGGTAAGTCATTAAAATGTGTAAGGGAATATGGGGACACCTAGGAATGATTATGGGAATGCTTTTAGGTGGGTGAGGGAAATAGGAGTAATTAAATAATTAATGAAATTAATTTCCGGTGCAACGAAGGGGATGGGTGACACATGTATAGGGAGGATTTTTCTGAATTAAATTATTGAACATTAAATTAAATGGGAAATTGGGAAAGAAATTATTTAGAAACTCTATATAAAGGAGGAAGGAGGAGGGGGATGGATCTCTTCTTGGATGTGTAACGTTACACTGCAGAATTTTAGACTTGACTGACTTATCTTGTGGGAGTTGGGATACCCAGCTCGGTGAGAAGTGGTAGCTCGACCTTGCGAGGCGAGTTGGGAGCTAGTTGTTCTCTGGTTTAGTGTGTGTGGCTCCTTTGCAGCAGGGGGGGATAAGGGGGAAGAAGAGTACCCCTAGCATTGACTGGGAGGTACCAGTGAAGTCTCATCAGTCAGCAAGCGGGAGTTTCACAGAGCATGTGGGACAACGACTCGGAGCTGTCAACCTGGGCTATGGTACACATGCTTTTATTCTGCATGGTATATTACTATTGACCTTACGCTTTCATTTATGTACTTTTAATTGTGTAAAGAAAGTGTTTGACTTAGCATTTTAATCGAGAACTTAAATTCTCCATAGCCTTAAGCTCGTTGCTTGACTTGATTCCCTTGGCATTCGATTCCTTAATGATGTGACTGTCCTATTGGTTTTATTGATTTATTGTGAAGAGTTGTGTTTTTTACTTCGTCCTCATCTTTAGTTCATCGGTCCATGCCTGAGTCGTCGACCAGGAGCTGGATCGACGATCGTCACTTCAGTGTTAATAGACCTATAGATCCTAATGCCTTGAATTTTGTGTGTGGATGAGGAGTGAAGTATATTTTTGCCCAGCTTGTCCTTTCATTTCTGAGAATGAGCATCATTGCGTTGATTGATTCGTTTCGGAATGGTTTATATTTGCACCTTTGGTTGGATCATCTCTGCGCTTTTTCTCTACGCTTTTAATTTCTTAACCTTGGAATTTCTCTATGCCTTGGTTGATATAATCTCTGCAACTTTTCAATGACATTCCCAGTGTTTTAATGGAAATCTCTGCGATTTCTGGGCATTTTAACCAATGCTTGATTGGTGTAACTTCTGCGATTTCGTCATCATTTGACTGTGATTTCTTCCTTCTTATTGACTACGATTTCCTTAATATATTGACTGTGATTTCCTTTAAATATTGTCTATAATTTACATTTAGTGACTGAGATTTATATATTGACTGCAATTTATATGGTGACTACGATTTACATTTACTGTCGGCGATTTTTACTTGAGCGATTTTTAAAGCTTTTCACACTACGAGTGTAATGTCTTTTAATAGTGATTTTATGTGTATCCTGTGATTGTAAATTTAATGTATTGGCAGCAAAATTATATTAAGAGACTGCATTGACATAGTTAGCGAAAGAAATTATAGATTTTATTCCAGTAATGTTATATCATAGTGATATCATATCCCAGTGATGTTAAGCAATTTAATTATACATTTAATACCATAATTCATCCAACAATTATATTTCTCCATGTACATCAAATATTTACACTGCAGTATCTCACTACCCACGATTTTACTAATTAGAAATGGTTTTATTATCTAAGAAGGATTTTATTATTTTGAAATGGTTTTAGCTTTTAGATGCATTTTGAATTATTCAAACCGAATTCAATATTCTGAGAAGGAATTTAAGATATGGATAAGCGGTTTTAAATATCTGAAGGAAAAACCAATACTAAAAATGATACCCGTGTTTCTTTGAGTTACCCAATGAATTTGATAATGCTCATTTCCCAACGGATTGATATCATGAATACCTGCACCCCACTTTTTTTACATTGAAGGACTGTTTTTTTTTTAAATTGAATGACTGTGTTTTCTTTTGGCTTGAAGGACTGCGTTTTTAACATTGGATTAGTTGAACAATGAATTTTAGGCCGTGTATCCATCACATTTGACAACATTTGTCCCCTTTTTCTCTGCGTTTGGCTACTCAAAAATTTCAGATTGTAAAACCAATGAAATTCCTTGACTCTGCATGGAACCTTCACCCTTTAATTTCACCCAGACTTCACTCCGCATTTAGCGTGTTTTTAATCTCAGCTATAAATCCAGTAAGCATTCTATAGACAACAAATTTGTACTTGAATGGGAGCGACTATGTATAGTTGATTTTTAAATGGTTGTATGACAGAAATTATTTTGGCCTGCAAATTAATTTATTGACATCGATGTAATAATGCACTACGATTGTCATACTCTGAGTTGGATAGTTATTTATTCTCTAGTGACAGCGATTTAAATAGCATTAGGGTTGTGAAATAAATAAACAGTAAGTTACATGACAACGATTCCATTGTGTAATAAATAACATTATTGTTTGTGTAATAATATTCGTATGTTTTATGATAGCTAACACACAGTTAGACGGTGTTTTATGATTGCTGACAGCGATTTGTAAATAGATGCAGTCACCTGTATTTTTGGATAACGATCTTCTAAAATATATTGTTAACTCTGTGTTATTCCTTACATATGATCAATTCCTTTTTAGGGGACAGTGGCATCACAAGTTGTGCTTACTTTTAAAACACAGCGAACTTTTGTGTAAAAGACGACGAGTTTTGATAATCGTTATTGTTTAAAGACAACAATAATGGATAGCTAAATTACTTCTTTTACCCCAATCACAGCAATGTAATTGATTGATAAATCACAGCAATCACAAATGTATTCGATATATTTGTTATGCCAATAACCTGCTTGTTTCAATTGCACTGAAACATTTCTATTCGACTTATAGTTTCAGTTTCCTAGGCGTTATATCTGGTTATTGACGATTTATATTTAGTAAGGCATTTACCCCTTCGATTGGATTAACAACCACTTTTGCATTTAGATCAATGGGTAAAGATTGTTGAATGCATTGATTACCTAAAATGGTTTTGCCTTACGTTAATCTTAATTGTTGTTTAAGTACTGGGATTATCGCCTTATCGCAGCCTTGAATGTTTTCCCAATAAGAAGCTAGATGAAGACCCTTTTGATTTAATGACTGTATGTTTGTAAGTTTGTTGCATGGCTAGATTTAATGTTGGGACAAAGGAGTGGAGTTAGTACAGCTATGTGTGGGTCCCTAGTGCACCCATTGCACTGTGGCAATAGGATTCTTGAGATTGGATCGTTGCACGCATGGATCAAGAAGCACACATGACAACCCAGCTTAGGATCGTGCACCACCCGAGGTGGTTGAGACTATGGTTTTTATGGTGGTACTTGTTGTAACTCTGGTGTTGTCTCTCACTCGCCAGGAAGGTTCTAGTTATTGTTCGTCGAAATCGATGTGTCGCTTTGTTGACATTATCCCTTAGCTTTTAGGCGATGTATTACCTGTGTCGGGTGGGTATTCGATTGTATCTGCCTTTGATTATCACTTGTTATGCCCAGTTGCTTAATGAGCTAGTATGTTGAGTCATCGTTGTCAATTGCCTGAATGCGTAAGTCGTGTTCATCGTCAAGTTGTGTGGTTCAGTTGTGTCGTCGTTGCCTTCTTGCCTAAAAACTAAAAAAAAAAAATACTTTTGCGTCACGTCACTGGTAGTCGTAACGATGGGGGCATTACACAGAGCCCTATGCAAGTAAAAAAATGAAAATAGACCTATGCTACTTTTTTAATTAATCTCTAAGACGAAACTAGATGAAGGAAATAATAATTATGGTTGCATTTCCAATTCATAATATAAGTGGAGGATAATAATGATAGCAAGAATATATATGTTTTAATGTTGATTAATACAAAAATAGACAAATAAAAAGTCATGAAACATGATGGTACAATTCACATATGGAATCTCCTTTTTGTTGGGACCAACTCTCGATGCATTTCATGTCATGAGCAATGTGGAGCGAAAAAACACATGTTTTGGATCAACAAGTTAATGATAAAATACATACTTGCACCCATAACCCATTCATTCAACAAAGATGACAAAATATAAACCACCCTTATCTATCCCCCTCAGTTGTGTACCTTCAAGTTGCTAGAACATGAATAAGTAATCTCCATATTTCCTTTATTGTCCTCTTCCTGACAAATACGGCGTTCAGCTAGAGTGGAATCTCCACTTTCCATTAATGATTTATGTTTTAAAATCCATAACCCTAAACCTCTAACCCTTACTCCCTAAAAACCCATTAACCTCTAAATCCCCTAGGACCTAAACCCCCTAAACCTACCTTAACCCCTAACCCCTTAACCATTAAGCCCTAATCTAGTCGTATTAACTCTCAAACCGCTATAATCTTAACTCCTAACCTCTTACACCTTGTAACCCTAAACCTTAAACCCCTTAACCACTAAACCATACCCTAAACCCTAATTAAAATCTACATCTTATGTCTACTTATTTTCTTAACTTACTCTCAATTTGTTCATGTGTATGTAGACTATATCCATAAAGAAAAAAGAATACATTATTTTGCTTCTACATTTAACATATAAATGTTTACAAAAACAATATGCAATATAAAGACATATAATGAATAACTTACCAAGGGACGATATTCATGCCCGCCTTCAAGGTGTCCATACTCACTACAATGTTTTTTAGTTGTTTTATTAAAAGTCTCCTTCTAATATAGCCCATGCAGTTTTTACAAGGGAAATAACATTTTCGATCACCCAAAGCCTCGACCAACACAGGTCTCGAGTCTTGGCCTTGTCCTCCTGGAGGAATGTTATGTAACATTTTTCTTTTAACAAACTTTCAGTGATGATTATCTAAGAAAATCAACATCAATAGTTTAATTGTTTGTAATGCAATTAACAAAAAAAAAAAAAAATGTATTCTGACCTAAAAATATCCCTTATAACCTTTACAAATCGTCACTAGTATAGAAACAACATCGAACGTCTTTAATATTTCGAATTTTTTTAATTATTGCACTTTCATCAAACTTCTGACGGATGTTGACTAGAGAGACATTGGTTAACAAACAAAAATATTTACTTCGTCAAACATCGATACATACATCGTTGACCTGGTCAACCATTGAATATCTGACGATCGTTAACCTAGTCAACTGTCAAATATTCGACGATAGTCTCTTGCATCAAATAGTCGATGAACATTGGCGTATTTTTTTAAAAAATACAAAAAATGGAAGTAAAATCTGACAGTACAGTCGATTTTATCTATATTTCCAGAGTACGGCATTGATTTTTCCGCCCATATGTAGTAGTGCTACCGCCCTTGGCTTCGCTAGGAGTTAGCCTAGATGGAGGAGTCGATTGTCAGGTGACAGCTACCCGACTCGAGACTTGCCTCCAAGGCCACACCTAGTGGATTGAAGATCTCTTCCACGTGCCATGAGGTGCAGATAAGGAGAAAACATTTTTTGGCGTCATTGTCGGGGATAAATATTTATATTCCTGGAATATGATTTTTTGGTTTTCTTTTTTATTGTTTTTCTTTATTTGATGTATATTGTGTATTTAAAATAGACTCGATCATCTGGCAACTCCACTTATTCATAATTTGAAAACGTATTCTACAAAAGGAACTCACAGGTTTGCTTAGCTTCATCCTTAAACCCAGAAAGGTTTATAGGAGGAGGTTATACAGACTTGATTCTCGTAAGATCCTTGATAATCTTGGATTCGAGTCCAACTCTGATATACCTTTTTTTTATTTTTTTTAATAATTCTAGTTTACAAATGGATGAGTTATATGCTCCTATTGATTTTTCTACAACAAATGGCTATCTGAATGTGATTCCAGAAAAATCTTTAGAAAAATTTCCTTCTTTTTAAAGTTATAATGTTTTTTAATGTTAGACATCATGTTAGCGGGTTGTGGCATTGCATTCATATATGGTGTAGGGTCACACATGAATATGTAAGAATGAAGTTGTTCATATTTCTTTTGAGGATGATTCTCTTGATTGGTTCACAGAACCAAGGATAACCAAGTTAAAACCACAAAAGAGTTGATTGAGGCCTTTATGGAAAAATGGAGAGATAAAGAGCCAACAAACCTTAAAGTTTCCCATGAGATGGTCATTGAAATTGATAAGAATATGCAAGAGTTGTAGTTTCACAAAGAACAAGAAAATAAATTCCATTTGGAAGATTCAAAAAATCCTATAGATGAGATTGTTTATCAGATGGAGGGTATCTGAAATTTGATAGTGTTGCCCAACTCTTTAGCCCCCATTAAAGAAGAAATTAAAGAAGAAAGAGTTGATGAAGTTTGGGATACCATGGATTCCTTTGATATTTTATTATTGGAAGAAGTTCCAATAGAAAAGAACAATAAATCAGATTCCTTAATAGTTTTAGTTCCAACCTCTCATCCATCAGATGAGATAATAAGAGATAATGGAAAACTGGAAGAGAGTTTCAAGCCATCGATTCCATATCACTTCGAGAAGTGGATTGCCTTCAATGATGACATTCTAATTTTGAAATTTCTAAAAAGTTTGCAAGATTTATCAGACTACAAAGTTTGATGGAATAAAAAAGGACATAAATATACCAAATGGTATGATCCCAAGAGAAACCCCACATTTTTAAAATTTGGAAAAGGCTATTCAGCAAGTCATCACAACCAGGGAATTTTCAGACAAGGTATTATATCATCCATGACATGGTTGGTCCAAATTATTTCTACCTCATCTAGTTGGACGGAAAAATGTTAAATCTGTCACTGAAATGGAAACACCTTGAGTTGGTCTTCAATGGTATCATTTGATGCCCAAGGGGCATCCTTTATAAAATAGTTTGACTCTAACCCTTCTCCTTTGTATTTTACTTCTTCATTGTATTTTACTGCATTTTATTTTCTTCATTTCTTCATTTCATCTTTTTGTACATATAT
>ML800368.1:25299-42332 GCA_009831015.1 Picea engelmannii | reverse complement strand
CATCCTCTACTTAACATTCAGACATGGATTCCTCTCTTTTACAGAATAGAACAGAATCATAACAATGACTAGTAGAGAACCCAACCATGAGGAACCCCTATTCTCTCAACCCATTACATATTTATACATCAATTCTAGGGCCTAAAACCCTACTTTGTTCATCCCAAAACCTTATTCCAATGCATGACTACTCTAGTTAACTGGTTGTTCGAGCTACTTTCACCTGTTTTTTTGCATGCATGCTACTTTTGCACTCTGACTACTGTTCTTCCTACTTTTTGGTGTCCTGCTATCTTTAGCACGTTGGGTTTTCATCCTTCCTTTTCGCTCACTTTCTTCTCTTGCTTTATTCTCTTCTTTATTATTTTTCTCTGCTTTATTCTATTTTTATGTTGTTGTACTTCTAGATGCGCCTCAACTGCACACTCTTGAATCTTCCTTATTCGTCTATGCACTTCTTCTATACTTTATATTTTTATCAAAATTGTATCCCAAAACTGTCTGTCCAACAGGCCCCAAACACTCACCTTTGCCTCGTCTCGAGCCACTTAGGAATGTTGCACGCCTATCCCCTCTTCGATGAACTTCTTGGAAGCTTATTTAACTGTCGCAACTTCCTTTATTATTTTTTTCTTTGTTTCCACAATCTCCTATCCCCTATGTAGTCAAGGTTGTAGTTTTTCTTCTACTTCATGGGTTGCTTGATCCACCTTTCCCTGTGCAGTGGCCAATTCATCAATCACCCTTATTGCTTCTTCCTATAGCAGTCCTAAACATTTTTGAAGGATCTTTTGTTGGTCCCTCATCTATTCCACTTCCACGTATGACTGCCTCTATGAAAAAATCGTTGTCATACATTCATTTGTGGAAGTGTATTGATTTTCTATGAAGCTTCTTGGGCCTTTTCCTGTGCTTCTCTTAATTTTGCCTCCACAACCTTCATCTCTCAATCTTACACTAAGTCTGTCCATATTTTTCACTCTCCTCACAGAGTTTATTTCACTCTTATTCTATATTCTTGATGTTGGCGACTGTTGTCATCATCATCCTTTCTCTTCTTGCTTGGACTTCTAGTGGCATGCTTGGTGTAATTTTCAACTGTAGGTCCTCAATCTTTGATCAGAAGCCTTTGATGACTTAGTCAATCTTCAATACCTTCTCTTACATAGTAGCTTCAACTATTGTTGGGACCTCTAGCATTTCCTTATATAATTTCTAGACAGTCACTTGTGTCTTTTGCGCCATTCTCTCAGCTTCGTCATTTTCCTCTTGGGATTTCCTAGCCCTTTCCTTAGCCTCATTATTTTTGTTCTTTAGTTCTTCCACTTTCCCTTCCACTGCACTCTTTTGTTGTAGAACAATTTCATAATGTTGCTACAATTGAGCCTTTTCCTTATGTACTTTGGTTATTTTTTGGTGTGCTTCCTCTCCTCACATCCTAATCTCATGCAACATGCCCATTTGCAGCCTTTGTAATATGTGTGTTGACAATAATGACACCACAATGTTCAAATATTTGATTGCCTTCACATGTTCATGTAATTCTGCCATTGGGAACTCAATGGCGTCTACCTCAATTTGTAGTGTTCTATGTCCATGTGCTAGCTTGGTTAATACTAGACGAGAAGTATATGCTTCCTCCATCGGGGTTATGGACATTCATCCCTCTATCCTATGCTTTTTTGTTATGCTAGTTGCTTCTAGGAGTTGTTGTAGTGTTACCAATTTCTCCTCCACCTCTGGTGTTGCTCTGCATGTTTCTTGGCCGCTTCCTCAATAGCTTCCTCTGCGGTGTCTCGTACCCGGTAGTCGATCTGGTCCATATCGTCATTGGTCAAGTTGTATATTGGGGGTATTTTGTGCGCTTTATCCTTCTTGTGTGCACCTCCTATTGGATCCTTCCCCCTTTATTTTCTTTTCCATTCTGTCTCAGGCACTCTCTATTGTGCCTTTGATGTTGATGGCCCTAGCGCATCTCCTGCACCATTGATCTGATAATTCCATTGGCCCTCATCCAATTCATCCTCACTCTTATCATGTTATTCTTTACCTTTCGGGTACCCCATTTTCTTTGCTAGGATTTTCCATCCATCTTCCTAATCATTCACAATCAAGCATACATCCTCTGTTATTAGCCTATAGTCGGTTGGCATCCATTGGTGTGCAAGGTCCTTTTATTGCATGTACATGTGGTGCATGCCTACTTTGAAGCTCGCAATGTATTTGTAAGTTTCCACTCTATCGACTGAGATGCACGGCGTATATTCGATTAGATACCTGATATTATCAAAGTATACAAAGAATGTGACATTGTTGTCCTATTGCCTCCTTTTGTGCATCGTATGCCATAAGTTGGAATATCGCGTGGCTATATTTCTTCTAGTAGATGTCCCCGTGCATTGATGGTAACACAGTTCCTACCATCCTACCAGCATGATCAAAATCAAAATTCGTGCATAGTGAAATTCTATACCCTTCTCCTGGACCTTGATACAATCTTTCAAATATTGGTTCACTAAGAAGGTGGCCCAGTTCATCTGGACCCCCTCTGAGCACTTCTCTGTGGTTGCGATCACTGCAGCCGATACTTCATCCTTTCAACATTTGCGTAGCAATTTTCATGCCAGCATCTGCATTGCAAACCAAACATTGTTTTCATTGATGTTTGCGACTTCCAATCCTATTTCCCCCCTGAAGGTGTGAAATTTTTCCTTCAATGATTTTGAGAGGGCTCTCTCCCCTGTCTTGTGGAAAAAAAGCGTTGAATCCTTGCCTACTTTTAGTAGCCCTATGATCAGTGAAATCAATGCAGTGTCAATTGACACTGGTGGGTCAAGCCATAATGTCCCTCCATGGATGTAGTTGAATAGTAACTTCACACAGGCTTTGATTTCTAGACTAGATCCAAAGTGTGGGATCTCCAACAGGTTTAGTATGCCTAACTTCTTCATCCCTATTGCCCACATCTAAGTTTCTAGCAATATCTCTCATGTGCCTAGTACACTCTTAGTGCACAAATACTTCTCCCTGACCATCTCAAGAAATTTTTGTTCGACTGTGATATCATGGTCCACGAACATGAAGGTGTCCACCTTGCCAAGCATATCTCCTTCCATACTCACACTAGGTGGTACTGGTGATGTTTCCAATGAGTATTTCCCATCAGTTTGTACCTTGACGTGGGGCGCATCATCTTTCCTTGGTGGGATATAATCCATGTGGAAGCTTTCCTGTGAAGCTGAAGTTGAAGCTCTAGCTACTTCCTCAATCTTTGGCGCATCGGGTGGTTGTTTTTATTTCCTTTGTGTCATTGTTGATGGCACTCCAACTTTCAGTGGGGTCGTTGTTTTGTGTGATAGGTTCCTAGGTTCCTTTCCTTGCTCTGCATTTGTTCTGTGGTGGCTATAATTCGGCTCTGAGTCACTTGGGTTTGCTCTAGTTTGCACTGGTTCACTCTCTCTTACATGAAAATCTTAGTCACAATGATTTATACTTAACGACCTTCGACTACTTTTGTGCCTTCTTTCCAACTGTGCATGTCTCTTCACGCCTTAACTAACTTATCCAATCCACCAACGGGGTTGATGAATGGTTAAATAAATGCAGCTTTATTACCAAATCTGTCGTGTGATTTTTCCCTCGTACTGTCAATCTGTCATGATTTCCGACGGCTTTTACCATTTAAGATTATATGGCATATTTATGCCCTGTCATTACCAATTTATTGTCGTCGTTTTCGTTCTTTAATGCTTCCAACAGTCTTGTCGATACCAAGTTGCGCAATTGTTCTTACTTTTGCATTTGTTTTCCTTGCAGTCTTTTTCTTCTATGTATTATTTTCTGAATTGGTTCAGCTCCATCTTGATGGGCGATAACCATTCCTTATGCGCACGTTCCTATGCCTTAGTACTCTATACTCTTTTTCTTTTTCTATATCTACTTTTTTTATTTATTTTTTCTTCCTTTTTCTACTTTTTATATGTTTTTTTGTGTTTTATCTTCCTATTATAGTATAGTTACTATGATACATTTGTTCTAGAACATCCCAGATTACTGCACATATTGTCGGTCGTCTCTATATAGTTTCAACCGACTTCCATTCACCATTCTCTCGAGTACTTCTCCATTTAGAGTTTCCAACTGTGCAGCGCCTGTCTCTGTTACATGCTAAATCACATAGGGTCCTAACAAGTGCATTCTAAACTTTCATGAATGTGGCATGAACTTATTGTCATAGATTAATACCAAATATCCCACTTGAAACTTTTTTTGTTTAATGTCTTGATCATGCCATGCCTTTTCCCTTTCCTTCTGAACTTGTTGTTGAAAACCTGCGACAAATCGATCCTCCTCAAGATGTACTAACTGTGATAGTCTCTCCTCTACTATGCCAGAGTTTGAAAGATCAGTGATTGTTGCACTGCGTAGGCTAGGTAGAATAAATTCCATTGGCATCATTGTTTCTTTCCCATAGACCAACTTGAAAGGTGTCTATCCTATCAAATTTTTGCTTGTTGTCCTCTAGGCCCATAATATTGTAGGAACTCTTAAGTCCCAATCATCTCTCCCTACATTGCAGATCTTGGTTAAAGAATTCTCCAAGATTTTATTGAAATTTTTCACTATCCCATTAGCCTAAGGATGATACAGGGTACTCTTCTGATGATGAATTTGAAACTCCTCAGTCAATGTTGTAATTTTCTTATTTAGAAAGTGTGTGCCTTGATCATTGAGTAATATGCATGGACATCCAAATTGTGTGACTATATTCACAAAAATAAATTGTGCAACAGTCTATGTGGTGCAGTCTATAACTAGGATTGCTTCTGCCCATCTTGTCAAATTCTCTGTCGCAATGATTATATAACTCGCCCCTGATCTTCTTTCTTGTGGTTTGATTGGCCCCACAAAGTCTATAGGCCATTTATCAAATGCTTGCAATGTAAATTTTGGATTTAAAGGCATTTCATCCCTCCTATATGGATTTCCAAGTATTTGACATACATTGCATGACTAACAGTATTCCTTAGCATCTTTGTGAAGTGTGGGCCACCAAAGCCCTGTGCACAAAATATTTTGTGCAGTTGCTCTCCCTGCATAATTTCCTCCTACAATCTCATCATGCACTTATTTAAGTATCATCGGTCTTTCATGTTCCAACACATAGCGTCTCAATATTCCATCTGCACCCAACTTGTATAGATTATCTGCAATCAACTAATAATCTACTCCTTTCACTACTAGTTGTTTCCTCTGTGTGACTACCATATCTGATGGAGCCATTCATGTACTTAGAAACTGCAAAGTGTCCGAGAAGCAATCATCCACCATATTTAATGAAAACAGTTATGCATATGGGAGGCTATCATCTAAATTTCATGCATCTTCTTATGATAATATGCACAGTAGATGATTTTGTCATGTATTCAACTTCCCTAGTTTCACCACAACCTCAAAATCGTATTCCTGAAACAATAGTAGCCATCTGGATATTCTCCCCCCCAACATTGGCTTGTTCACTAAGTATTTTAATGCAGAATGGTATGTATACATCTTAAAGTGAGACCCAATAAATAATGTCTAAACTTATGTAGTGCATAGACCATTGTCAATCCTTCTCGTTTCATGGTAGTATAATTCTTCTTTTTTATGGATAGCTTCCTACTTGAAAAATCAATTGGGTGATCTATGTCTCCCTCCCCTAGTTGGGATAGTATTGTGCCCGATGCTATGGAAGATGCATCTACATGTACATGGAACTTCTTGCTCCAATCTAGAAATATCAGAATCAGTGTGGTTACTAGTTTTTGCTTTAAGGTGTCCAAACCCTTCTGACATCCTCGTTCAACCATTGGAACTTTGCTTCCTTATTCATCAACTTTTCCATCAAATTTATGATCTATACATATCCTTTGATAAATTTCCTATAATATCCTATATGACCCAAAGTTTCCCTCAGTTGTCTAACTGATATAGGTGGCTCTAAATCCATAATTAATGAAATATTGGATGGATCTACTAGTGATCCTTGTTTGCAAACTACATGCCCCAACAAAATTCCAAATAGTGTGCAAACAATACAATTCTTCAAGTTTAGTGAAATATGGCAATGTCTAAACCGATCCAATATTAGCCTGAGGACTTCTATGTGGTCCTTCAATATACTGAACACAGTCCAATCATCCAAGTACAGTTCAAAAAAATTATGAATAAATTCCTTGAATGTTGCAACCATAACTCTGGAAAACACCACAGGGGCATTCTTTAGTCCAAAGGGTGTTACTCTATACAAATAACTCCCTCACTCTATCAGGAGAGTAGTCTTGTGTCGGTCCTCCTGTGAAATTTTTATCCGATGGTACCCCGAGAATCCATCTGTGAAAGAATAAGTTTCTTGGCCCCCTACATTCTCCAGTACCTCATATGTGAATGGTGTTGGAAATGGGTCATGTAAACATCCATCATTCAACTTTCTCAGATCCACGCAGATCCTAATTCCTCATGTCTTCTTGTTCTGCACTACCATTGGACTGATCCACTTGGATTCTTCTATCGGTTCAATGATTCCTATGCCCAACATCCTATCTATTTCATATTTCACCTTTTCCTTATACTTCAAATTTAACCTGTATGGTATTTGTCATACTGGCTTAGCCCCTGGTTTTAATGGCATCTTCATCTCACCTAAGTCCCATGTTATCCCCTTCATCTCTGAAAATGTTGTTGGGAATAGGTCTTAATATTCATGCAACAAGTCTGCAATCTTCTCGACTGTCTCATCGCTCCAGTAATTCCTTATCTATGCAAACTTTGGATTCTCTATCATCCCAGTGTTTACCTTCCATGTCTTTATCGGTTGGGTGTATGTGGCGGATTCAAGATCTGGCCCCTCTACTGCTCATTCTCTTTCTGTATCAAGTACTTGTATGTTTCTAGGATCTTCTTCATCATTCTCTTCCTTAGACAGATTGTAGCACTCCAATAACTCATGGATAGTCATAGTAGCTATGTGTGCACTGCATATTGGTACCACCTCAATCGTCCCTTTTCTGAGAAGATCTTAGTTCAAATACCATGTAGTGATGCATTTATTGATGGAGATTCAAGTTCAAACATAAATTTGACTTTGAACCTATGAGCCAACTCTTACCATCTTGATGTCTCTCTGCACATTTCCAATTCCAAGTACCAGTTCTTTGGAATTGTGTCCAGGGTATGTATAAATCTATGGGTCCATTATATTTATGGTACTAAACTCCATAAAGTCCTGCACTTCTCAACATGACATGTTGGGTCACAACTCACTCTCTCATGTATACTTCTATGCAATATTTTCTCCCTCGGTACTAAACCTTACTTGCATTAGTATTTTTCACTTTGGCCAGTCTTCCATTCCTTCCTTGTGTGCAGCCCACCATCTAGCTGGAGTCGCTTTTAGAATAACATCTAGTGCCAATAGCCTTTGCTTTTCAGGTACCTGCAACTCAAATGTCTTTACAAACAAACTTATATAAGTAAATCCTTCATACCTGGGCGGATCTCATAATTATGTTCCAATCCAATGCAAGGATCGGGTTATGTGTGCACATCATCTAGTTGAGACTTCATGCATTCTCTATTTCCAGTGTTCTAAAACTTCTTCAAAATATGATGCACACAAACTAATACTTCTCCAACTTAGCGTACCATCTATAGTAGGGTTTACATAATCATCCATCCATGATGTCGTGTTATATAAGTGGTCAATATCATTTCCTATGTCTAGCTCTATGTATCTCTTTCCTTCTGATGGGTCCAAGGGAGCAGTAACTTTCAACTCTCCAACTTCAAATGTCATCTCCCTACTCTTCAAGTTAATGATTGCCTAGTTATCAAAATCCCATTCCAATCCTATCAGTGTTTCATATGGTCGACTGTCATCCACGATCTCAATAACTTGAAAGTCGGTCACATTGCACAACCCATATATGTTCATAGGTACTCCTGTCAAACGACCAATTGGTACTATTTTGTGTTGATTTGTGAGCCTTAACTATACAGGAGACCATACTAGCTTGGGTTTTCCCATAATCTCCCAAGTATTCTTAGGTAAAGCATTCACATCAAACCCCAAGTCCAAGATAACATTATCCACATCCTACTCCCCAATTCGTGCACTGAATTTGAATTCTTCGTTGGTCATCTTCATGCGCAATACCAGATTCACCACCCTTTGTGCAATGGGAGTTTCCCTTCTTCGTGTGCAGTGATCAATCATGTCTTAGAGTGTACTCAGCACAGTGTCATATTTCATTATCTCTACACAACTCCTCAGGAATTTTGTTAGTGTGCTTACATTTCCAGTTGGTTTCTATGGCACAACGCGATCTCTTACATGAGGCACAGATGATGTTCGTTCTCCCCAATCCTGTCCAAGTACTTATTTGATTTCCCTTTGATATGTCTATTTTTCTTGTTGAGGATCAAAGGTTGGCATAGGCCCTACTTAATTCCTTACCCATTTCCCAGTCTACTACTCTCCATTCATCACATCGAATCCTCTTCTAGCTCCTCCACGCATAACAATGACTGTTCTTGGTCCTTCATTGCATTTTTCAGTGGATATTTTCTGTACATTTTGGTTTGGATTACGTTTCTCGTTTCCTCTAGCCTGCCATTTCACAAATAGTTGATGAAAATATTCTATTGGATGGTCTAGTGCTCTACAGTATGTGCACATTGTACACAGATTCGGGCAGTCGCGGGCTAAGTGTCTTGGTTGATTACAATTGTAACATATAATCGGTCCCCAAAATTTCCTCTACCTCGTCCTCTACCAAAGTTTCCTATGTTTCCTGGATTAAATCCTCTTTGATTATTATATTGCGGACCACCCCCTTCTATTGTAGTATTCACCTCCCGAATCCTGTATATATCTTAAGTGTGCTCCATCATCAATTTGAACACACAACAATCCTTCTCTTCATGTCCAATGGACTTGCAAAAATTGTAAAACAAGTTCCTTGGCGTACTCTAATACTTCTATAGTAATGGGCACTCAGTTGGATGATGTCCACATTTCTTACATATCTCGCAATACCCCACTCTTGGTAATGGATTCAGCGTTGAAGTCTCCAAATACTGCACGAATGTTTGGCATTCGTCCCTGTGATGGCCTTCAATCCTACACTTGGTACGCCAGACTTGTTCAAATTTCTCCTTCCCTTTTGTAAGTTCTGCCAATTGAATTGTCAAAAGAAACCAACTGCATTTGAACTTGTGTCATTCATCCATTGTCACCTACCAGGGATGATTCCAATTTCATTGCAACTTCTAGCGCCTCCTACTATGACACAACCTTCTATTGAATTAAAAGGTTGTGAATGTGTGGCGGAAGTCCTGCAATAAAAAATTCTTGATGTTGTTGATCAGGGACCTGAAAAGTCATCCTACTCATCAGATCCTTGAACCTTTGATCAAAGTCTCATACCGACTCAGTTTGCACGGGTTTAATCTCCTTTAGTTTTTTGATGTACCGCAACTCTGATTTTGGCTTCTTGAACTCTTTCAACAGCTTCATGTACCAGACTAATGCATGGCCTCGGAATTTTGTGGCTAACTGCACAATATTCACAGCCTCATCCTGGAAATTCTTTGCGGCCCAAATTGTCTCGCAGACAAATAGATGTCGTTTTAGGTCCTCTAACCCAACTCCTTGGAACTCAGGAAGTCTAAGGGTGTTGTCCACCCTTTCCATGTTGCTTTGTGTAGTCCCTCTTTTTGGTGATGTTGGTTAAATCTAACTCTATGCATTGTTTCCACTGCTCTAATTGCTACTATTTTGTCCTCCCTGACTAACTATAAATGCTTTTGATAAGTATTCAACTCTTATCTTTGATTGCGGTGATGCACATAGGGTTTTGTATTCGACACAAAATCACTTTGAGTAGGACTTAACAATTTTTCTATTACTGGACTGGACTAAAACTCCTCTTCCTCTCCTCATATATGTGGTGTTTCCACGATTTGGATGATTGCGTAAGGTTCTCTCCCCTTTGGATCATTGTGTGGCTCTACTTTCTCAGCCCCAGCCTTTCACCTATTGTACCTCCTTCCTCCACACAATACTCCAAACTCGTCTTCTTCCTCCGGTATACCTCCTTCATTGCTCTACATCCTCATTCCCTCCCTTTCCTCTTCATTTCTTCCTTCATTCTCTTATGTTCTCAAACTATACTCTTGCCATCCCTCGGTTCCCCTATGTGTGTGAAGCCCCTTAGCAGTTGGATTGCATTGTCATCATGCATTTGTCACACAACAACATATTTATCCACATAACCGATGATTTCATGAAACTTTCGCACTGACCTTTGAAAAAGTCTCTTTTTGCAACACTATATGATTGGGTACAATCTACTGCAAACTCTATGATGTATACTCCTAGTATGTTATCCAACCAAAAATCAACTGTGTGAGTAGTTATATTACTTATCGAATTCGGTTTTCTTACAAACTCAGGAGTCCAATTCCTTAGTGCTGCATTTTTGTACCTTCCAATATTCTCCACTAATATTTCTAGCCACTCAATCAGAATAATTGGAAATTCGCCAACGAAATTTCATGTAGTTCTTTATACACATACCTTTGCATCCATAGCTTGTCACTCATCTGAGGGTTTCTATTCTCTTGTCGAGAAAACTCTCGTTCATTCATTTCCAACCATTCTGATATTTCTTCCTTATTTGGCCTCCAAAACATTCCCTCGATCTCAAAGTCTGGGTCTTGGAAATGGAACAATTTATTGGTGTTGCATGCAGTTGTAAGACCCTATGTTTGAGTTGTCTTTGACCAACAAAACCCTCCAGACACTGGCCCTTTCGACATTACTTGTATGTACAGATGAATTCTAAACCGAGGTATCTATTGGCGTTGCAAGAACCAGGTTTTTGTATTAGTGAGGGAATGGGAGGTGACCATTATGTTCATTCTTACTTAGTGGTTATGTGTGCATTGATCTATCTTTGTTCTTTATTATCTACTTAGTGATTTCAGATTCATACTACCATTATATTTCGGATTCAACATAAACCCATTAATGTAACAATTGCGCAAATTTGTGTATACATAAGACAAATCTAATCTAATAAGCGTCCAAACACAATCCATGAACAATCATACAAAAACCATCCGACACAAGATTTAATATGGTTCACCCAACTCTAGTCTACGTCCACAAGGATTGGCTTATTTATTATGTGTTTGGTAATTGCTTCAGGCTTGTGCATTGCGCTTACAAAGATACATCATGGTTATCTTTCCTTTCTCCTAGCATAGTCTCTTTGCAGTGAAAGCCTCTCTCTCTCTCTCTACATCATCCCCTTAGCATTCAGACATGGATTCCTCTCTTTTACAGAATAGAACATAATCATAACAATGACTAGCAGAGAACCCAACCATGAGGAATCCCTATTGTCCCAACCCATTACATATTTATACATAAATTCTAGGGCCTAAAACGATTCTTTGTTCATCCCAAAACCCTATTTGAATGCATGACTACTCCAGTTAACTGGCTATTCAAGTTGCTTTTACTTGCTTTTTCGTCTACATGTTTCTTTTGCACTCTGACTGATGTTATTCTTGCTTTTTCGTGTCCTTCTATCTTTAGCACATCAGGTTTTCATCATTCCTTTTCACATGCTTTCTTCTCTTGCTTTATTCTTTGTCTTATTCTTTTTCTCTACTTTAGTCTCTTTTTTTGCGCATTGTACATTTGGATGCACCTCAATTGTGCACTTTTGAATCTTCCTTCTTCTTTTGTGCACTTCTTCTATACTTAGGATTTTTATCAAAATTGTATCCCAAAACTTCCTTTCCAACACTAATATATCCATTTAGCGATACATGTTTTTGTTTTGCAGATCACATAATCTAAAGTTCTCGCGTGATTTCCAAATATCAAGCATACCTCCCCTATTTTCACCAGGCAGTACTAATGATGATCAGAAGTCCAACCAGGTCTTATGACCACTTCAAATTTCCTTTTTCTTCTTCTTCTTTATGCGTGATCCATACCCGCATGGGGGTGATTGTAATAAAATGAGCTAGCATGAGGTATTTCTTATGTAAAAGGATTATCCCCTTAAGACTTGATCATCATTGCATACTCTAGAGTGTTTTTTTTCACTTGTTAATTATATCTTGCTCGTCATCAAGTTATAATTTCTAAGTTTTTCCACTCACAACCTCCAAAGTTGGAGTGTGTATTGATGGTTAGGACTTAGTGTGTGTTGTTTAAGTCTAGTGTCTTGTGTATATTACCATGCTAGTCATTTGTATAGTGTCTTATGGAAATTCACTAAGTCCCCATAGGATTTTTTTAGTATTTTAATAAGCCGTAAAATTTCCCGTAAAACATGATTTTTACCTTGTAATTTGATGTAATAAAAACAAAAAGTGCTACTAGGAGGTGTTATATTCCTTGGGGGTATTCATTTTCTAACACAGAATACACCTTATACCCTTGTACCCCCTTTTCAAGAGAAATTATTGACTTATTCTCTTATAAAAGTCAATTTTACTCGAAAAAGGTGAAAAAAGACAAATAAATCAACATCCTTATTTTTACTAAAACATGTATGAAACATGTTTTGACGTGTTTTAAGTTAACTCACCCTCTCTCTTTGTTCACTAAGTGTTAGTGACACTTCAAATGAATTGTGAATGAGCTAAGGAGTGAGTTATGTTGGAGTTAAGTTAGTATGATGGAGATCTCAAGAGAAGGTACGCCCTCTCTCTTGAGTGTAAGTTTTAAACCTGTGAAGTAAAGCAATGCATATAGATTCTTAAGCAAAATAGAATTTAATCAATGGCTCATTCACATAGTACACAAAGATTTATACCGGAAACCCTCAACCGGGAAAACCTTTCTTATATTCATTATATCAAATTTCACCATTCACTATACAATATATATACAATGTTTTTAGGTATTCCATAGATATCAAAACCCTAATCCCTTAATCTGAGATTAATTTACAAAACCGCTAAAAATCGTCAGACGTAGTTGTCATATATGACGCGCCCACACACACACATGCAAAGAATATAACACATACCCAACATTGAGATGTGGCGCATCCTCACTCATGGCATCAATCCCAAGGAATGACTCACCCTCTTTCTCACCCTCCTCTTGCAATGTGGCGATTTCTCTTGAGTTTGGTGAGAGGTGGAAGCAATCAACCCATCCATTTGTCTCTCTCACCTTGGGATATGCACCCTCTAGATTTGGGAATTGCTCTATTCTCCATAAAATCAAGTCGACCTCTCCTCGTTCGGTTAATGGGAGTTTGGGTATATATTGGCATTGTACTTGTAATTTTGATATCATTTTGGAATAAAGAAGACTTTGGAGGTCAAGAAGGTGGCTAGTGTTCATTGTGTGGATGTTTGATGTTTAACATGTCATATATAAGGTAACTTTTTCTTATTTTATTTGCATTTTGATTTGTTAATGTTGGCCTTTGAAGGGGTGTTGTCACCGGTTGGAAAGATCTTTTAAACTAGTTTGTTTCTTAGATATTTTTTCTTTTTACATATGTGATTAAAGATTTGCATGCAAATTTTGGTTAATTACATGCTATATAGATTTCATGTGTAGGGAGCATCAATATTTAACACTTATGTGCAAGTTTTTCTAAGATTTACAGGTCCTCATCTTTGAAGAAGTGGTTGGACTTGCTTGTACCTTCCACAAACTTCAAAGCTTTCGAGAACATAGTCCCTTATCTTGTCTCTAGAAGACTCCATAGCCCAAGGATTCCACTTATCAAGATTCTTCTCTATCTCTCTTTCACCAAAATATGAATTATATTTGGTTACTTCTCTTGCATGCTTAACTAAAACATAGTTTTAAAAGTTTTATATGCTTAAGTAGGTTTCATTTTTGCATGCATGCATGCTAGATCCAATTAATATTTAAAGTCTCCTTTTATAAAGCTTTTCTTTCAAAATCTTAAGGCTAAGAGGTAGTTTCAATTATAAGAGATTTCAAGTAAATATTTGGCAATATTAGTGCCATTTTGTTTGTTGTTTTAGGACAGAAAACAAAATTCACCTAGAAAGCTTCATTTTTGCTTACTTTCTTAGCTTTTTACTTATCTTTTGCTCATTATTTACTTAGAAATTTTTTCCATAAGTGTAACACCTTTTTGTAGGCACTTTAAAAGTGGTTTTTGGCATCTTTTGGCCTTTTCATCTTGCTAAGTTTGTAGGTTTTGTGAGAATCCAAGGAGAAGCTCTACCGAAATTTCAAGGATATGGAGTGTCCATGACCCCCCTAACAAACTTCTTATTCAATCTATACTTGTTCTTACCATATTTTAAGTCTACTTGGTCTTGAAGTCTTAAAAACCAAGAGACATTCTTCCAAAATTATTGTAACTGGAAAGAAAGAGTGGGATAACCCACTAGGCCTGTCATCCCCCCAACCCCTGGGGGGAACTGTCTCTTTTTGTGTCCTGTCTCTTTATTTTCCCTTTTTTCTTTTTTTTTGCAAAGTTAAAATAAACCCAAACACCTCAAAACATTATTTTAGTTTCAATTTCTAGATTAGATTAGTTTAGATTTCAATTTTGCATTTCCTTTCAGTTATTTCAATTACACAAAACAATAAACCTTCCCCCTCAACGCCTTAGTATGCTCTACACCCTTGAGAGATTTTCTTGATCTGGGGTGCAATCAGAAATGGAGTTGAGTAGTGCGGAGTAGTTTTAATTAGGACAATCATTTATCAATTATTGCTCAAATGGACCAATATACGTGGGATTGCATGTGAGTTCAGGGGGGAACTTTGTCATATTAGGTTCTCTCCTCATTGGAAGTCATGTAGTCTTGTGTATACCCATTTGAGGGATAACTTTTAAGGTTGGAAATATTAGATTATATTTTACTTTTTGTTTCACACTTACAATTTTGCATGCACAAAGTGGACTTGCAATATCAAGCCACTCTAGCAAATTAACCCACTAATTCAAGCAATCACCCTTAACAATAAAAATTGTCAAGAGAATTTGCAACACATACATATTACAACAACACTTTACTTTTGGCACTGGTCTACATATTTCCATTTTTTTATCATCAATATTTCTCATTTACTTTCAAGTATTCTATTTTCTTATTAGTTATCTTGAAGTATTTGATATCATTGGCTTAAGCATTTCTTTATTTGTGTCATTATATGTTGCTAGAACAGCCGCACTTGATTTTTTTTCATTTTAACTCCTAGAATAATATTGTTTATTATTTGTACTAGATCTAATCAGCCTTAGATTATTTTTTAAGGACTACCCCCCTTGGCTTCGCTAGGAGATATCCTAGATAGAGGAGTCGAGTGTCAGGTGACAACTACCCGACTCGAGACTTGCCCCCTAGGCCACACCCAATATATTGAAGATTTATTCCACGTGACCCAAGGTGCAAATTAGGTGGCAGCATTTTTTGGCGTCGTTGTTGGCGATAAATATTTCTATTCCAAGAATACAACTTTTTTGTTTTCTTTTTTTCTTTTTTTGCTTTGTTTGATGTATCTTGTGTATTTGAACTAGACTCAGTCATCTGGTGACTCCACTTAATCATAGTTTGACAAATTATTCTACAAGAAGGAACTCAGATGTTTGCTTAGCTTAATCCTTGAACCCAAAAAGGTTTATAGGACTAGGTTAAACAAACTTGCTTCTCGTAAGATCCTTGATAATCTCGGATCTGAGTCCATTTCTGATATACCTTTTTTTTTCTTTTGTTTAATAATTATAGTTTAGAAATAGATGAGTTATATTCTCCTATTGCTTTTTCTGCAATAAATGACTATCCAAATGTGATTACGGAAAAATATTTAGAAAAGTTGCCTTATTTTCAAAGTAATAATGTTTTTAACGCTATACATCATGTTAGTAAGTTTTGGCATTGCATTCATAGATGGTGTAGGGTCACACATAAAGATGTAAAAGTGAAGTTGTTTATCTTGTCTTTTGAGGATGATTCTCTTGATTGGTTCATGAAACTAAAGGATAACCAAGTTAAAACCACAAAACAGTTTATTGAGGCCTTTATGGAAAAATGGAGAGATAAAGAGCCAAAAACCCTTAAAGTTTCCCATGAGATGGTCATTGAAATTGATAGCAATATGCAAGAGATAGAGTTTCACAAAGAACAAGAAAATAAATTCCATTTGGAAGATTCGAAAAATCCTATAGATCAAATTGTTTATCAGATGGAGGATATCATAAATCAAACAGTGTTTCCCAACTCTTTAGCCCCCATTAAAGAAGAAAAGGTTGCTGAAGTTTGGGATACAGTGGATTCCTTTGATAGTTTATTCTTGGAAGAAGTTCCAAGAGAAAAGAACAATCAAGCAGATTCCTTACCAGTTTCAGTTCCAACCTATCATTTATCAGATGAAATAATAAGAGATAATGGAAAATTAGAAGAGAGTTCCATGCCATCGATCCCAGACCACTTCGATCAGTGGTTGGACTTTAATGATGACAGTCTGATTCTGAAATTTATAAAAATTTTGCAAGATTTATCATAATTCAAAGTTTGGTGAAATGAAAAATGACACAAATATCCCAAATGGTCTGATCCCAAGAGAAACCCCACATTGATCAAATTTGGAAAAGAGTCTTCAACAAGTCATCTTGACTAGAGAATTTTCAGACAAGTAAGGTCTTCTATCATTCATGACATGGCTAGTCCAAATTATTTATACCTCAGCCAGCTGGATGAAAAAAAGTTAAATCTGCCATTGAAAGGGCAACACCTTGAGTTGGTCTTCAATTGTAGCATTTGATGCCCAAGGGGCATCCTTCATAAAATGGTTTGACTCTAACCCTTCTCCTTTGTATTTTACTTCTTCCTTGTATTTTATCGCATTTCAGTTTCTTCATTTCAACATTTCATCTTTTTGTGACATATATGCTCAACTGACATTTCATTTTTTACAACTCATTTTTTATTTGATGGCTTGTGTGTGTGTGTGTGTGTGTGTG
>ML800368.1:0-12679 GCA_009831015.1 Picea engelmannii | reverse complement strand
ACATAGTTTTAAAATTTTTATATGCTTAAGTAGATTTCACTTTTGCATGCATGCATGATAGATCCAATTCATATTTAAAGTCTCCTTTTAGCAATTTTTTCTTTTAAAATCTTAAGGCTAAGAAGTAGTTTCGATTATAAGAGATTTCAAGTAAATATTTGGCAATCTTAGTGCCATTTTGTTTGTTGTTTTAGGACAGAAAACAAAATTCACTAAGAAAGCTTCATTTTTGCATGCTTTCTTAGATTTTTACTTATCTTTTGTTCATTATTTACTTAGAAATTTTTTCCATAAGTATAACACCTTTTTTGCAGGCACTTCAAAGTGGTTTTTGGCATCTTTTGGCCTTTTCATCTTGCTAATTTTGCAGGTTTTGTGAGAATCCAAGGATAAGCTCTGCCGAAATTTCAAGGATCTAGAGTATCCATGACCCCCCTAACAAACTTCTTCTTCAATCTATACTTGTTCTAACCATATTTTAAGTCTACTTGGTCTTGAAGTCTACCCGATAGGAAATATATTCTAAAATAGTTTGTTTCTTAGATCTTTTGTCTTTTTGTATATGCAATTAAAGATTTGCATGCAAATTTTGGATAATTAAATGTTATATAGATTTCATGTGTAGGGAGCACCAATATTTAATGGTTTTGTGCAAGTTATTCTAAGCTTTATAGGTCCTCATCTTTGAATAAGTGGTTGGACTTGCTTGTACCTTCCACAAAATTCAAATATTTCGAGAACGCAGTCCCTCAGCTTGTCATCGGAAGAATCCATAGCCCAAGGATTCCACTTATCAAGCTTCTTCTCTATCTCTCTTTCACCAAAATCTAAATTCTATTTGGTTACCTATGTTGCATGCTTAAGTAAAACATAGTTTTAAAATTTTTATATGCTTAAGTAGATTTCACTTTTGCATGCATGCATGCTAGATCCAATTCATATTTAAAGTGTCATGTTTTTAAGTAGATCTAGCATAAAAAAGTCTCATTTTAGCAAGTTTTTCTTTCAAAATTTTAAGGCTAAGAGGTGGTTTCAATTATAAGAGCTTTCAAGTAAATATTTGGCAATATTAGTGCCATTTTGTTTGTTGTTTTAAGACAACAAACAAAATTCACTAAGAAATCTTGCTTTTAACTTGCTTTCTTAGCTTTTTACTTATCTTTTGTCCATTCTTTACTTAGAAATTTTTTGCATAAGTATAAAAAAAAATTGCAGGAACTTTCAAAGTGGTTTTTGGCATATTTTGGCTTTTTCAGCTTTCTATTTTTGCAGTTTTTGTGAGTATACAAGGAGAAGCTCTGCCGAAATTTCAAGGATCTGGAGCATCCAAGACCCCCTTAAAAACCTCTTCTTCAATCTAAACTTGTTCTTCGACCGTAATGTAAGTCTACTTGGTCTTGAAGTATAAAAGACAAAGAGACATTCTTCGAAAACTATTGTAACTGAAAAGAAAGAGTGGGATAACCCACTAGGCCTGCCACCCCCCAGCCCCTGGGGGGAACTGGCACTTTTTATGTCTTGTCTCTTTTACTTGCCCTTTTTTCTTTTTTTTGCAAAGTTAAAATAAACCCAAGAACCTCAAAACATTAGTTAGTTTCAATTTCTAGATTAGATTAGTTTGGATTTGAATTTTGCATTTCCTTTTAGTTATTTAAATTTCGCAAAGCAATAAGCATTCCTCCTCGATACCTTAGTCTAGTCTACACCCTTCCGAGCTTTGTTTGGTCTGGGGTGCAATCAAAAAGGGAGTTGAGTAGTGCGGAGTAGTTTTAATTGGGACAATCCTTTATCAATTATAGGGACCAATATACGTGGAATTGCATGTGAGTTCAGGGGGAAACTTTGAGATATTAGATTCTCTCCCCATTGGAAGTCATGTAGTCTTGTGTATACCCATTTAAAGGATAATTGTTAAGGGACCAAATCTTAGATTGGATTTTACTTTTTGTTTCACACTTACAATTTTGCATGCATAAAGTGGACCTGCAACATGAAGCCGCTTCACTGAATCAACCCACTAATTCAAGCAATCACCCTTAATAATAAAAATTGTCAAGAACATTTGCAACACATACATCTTGCAACAATACTTTATTTTTGACACTAGTCTACATATTTCCATTTTCTTATCATCAATATTTCTCATTTACTTTCAAGTATTCTATTTTCTTATCGGTTATCTTGAAGTGTCTGATAGCATTGGCTTAAGCATTTCTTTATTTGTGTCATTATATGTTGCTAGAACAGTCTCACTTGCTTTTGTTTCATATTAACTCCTAGAATAATATTGTTTATTATTTGTACTAGATCTAATGAGCCTTAGATTATTTTTTAGGGACTACCCCCCTTGTCTTCATTGGGAGTTGACCAAGATGGAGGAATCGAGTGTTAGGTGACAACTACCTGACTCGAGACTTCCCCCTAAGGCCACTCCCAGTGGATTGAAGATTTTTTCCACGTGACCCGAGGTGTGGATTAGGCAACAACAGAAGGTAACATCTAAAATATAAAACCAAAATATTATATCCAATAACATTATTTATAAAGTAAGTAGAAATGAGGATTAAGCATCAAAGATAGATATAATGAGATAATGAGCTAGAAGTAAAGCTCGAAGATAAATTTCAATACAAGAAGTCATAAGTAAAGAATTAAAATGGTGAGCCATATCATCATCCTCATTATCGAGAAAGTTTGTAAGCAATACAAAAATGTGTATATTGACACTCAATATTTAAAGAAAGTAAACAAAAAAAACATAATACACCTGGAATCCAACAAATTATAACTACATGGTAGGTTTGTCATCATTAAATAAAATAATATATAGCAATAAATAAAGTTAATATATTACTAGATGTTTATTCACATATATTCATACAAGCATAAACCATCATATATAACATAAGAAAATACATACACATGGAGTGAAAATCAAGAAAATGAAATAGTAATGGCAATAAATCAGTTATGTATTCCCTCCAAGTCATGACTATAAACATTGTGTCAATAACATATATTTCTAGTCATTAAAAGAGAAGGAGATCATTGTAGCTACCTAATTGTATCATTTTCCATCAATAAACAACAGGTTTTTACTAACCTGACATACAACATGTCAACCATTAGAGGTATGACACATATTGATTGAGGTGGATATTGGTGGCCACTCACCTATTCCAACTGGCTCCTCTTGACAGTTTTTAGTTAAACACGTTCTTCTATACTTATTTGTAATTGTGGGTTCTACACTTATGGGGTTGTCTGAATCCTTACACATCTTCCAGGTGGATACTTGTGGCCTCCCACCTAATCCAACTGGCTTATTTTGTATGTTTTCATGTCAGGGCGTCTTGTTGTACTTCCAGGGTTGTTTTGGGGCCCTAAACAGTGTTTTTTTTACTCGCCATAGAAAAACTGTAGATAGATTCAAAGTTTCATGGCGTAATGTGTAGCTCTCTAAAAGACCTTTCCAATGGGCTATCACGCTCCTAAAACGAAGGTTGTATGTAATATTTATGACCCTGGGAAGTTGAGGTAGCAACTTACCCATAGGGGACCACATAACTTTTGGTGTTTCATCTCCTAGGGTTAGGTTTTTGGATGTCTAGGGTTTCAACATTCATGAGTAGTATTAAAAAGGCCTTTGGAGCCTCATTGTAATCATTCTGCTCAGACGGATGCACATAGCAGCCACATCTCTTCTCATAGATAGATACCACCATTCAAGCAAGTGTTTCAGTTCTGCAGTTTTACAGTTTCAACATATTTCATTTATTCAATAGAAGATATTGTTCACTGGATATTTGTGTTTTTTTTCATATCTTTGTGCTTATTGTATTCAGTCTGTTAATCAGTTTGTTCCATTCCTAAATACATATCAGTGGTATCAAAGTGATTTGCTCTTCATTTATTTGTCTTCATGCATGTCCCCGAAAAAATCTGGGTACAAGAAGTTGGGACTCGAACCAATCGAGCCATTACAAAATCGGTCACGTCGAGCCTGACAACAACCCATGGGAGACAAAAAGAAAGATTATGGAGTAGGAGGTCCTTTTAAAATGTTGCTCGAGGAAGCCCTCGCATGACAAAGAAACCAAATGATGGAAAAATTTACGCAAATCCTTTGGCGGTTTCCCACAGGAAAAGCATCTTCATCAAGCGGCCATGCAACCCCCTTCAAGGTACAGGTAAATTTTGATATTCCATTATTTGACGGACTAATAGATGCAGATGTTGTAGATAAATGGTTGAATCTACTCGAAGGGTATTTTTCGGTACACAATTTTTTCGATAGGGAAAATATTACATTTTCACTCCTCAAGGCCATCCCCCATGTTAAGGACTGGTGGGACACTTACTCTGAGCAAAGGGCCATAGAGGAATCTGCAATATTTGTGGTTTCCCCTACATGGGATTCCTTCTGGGATACCATTAAAAAGAAGTACTACCATGTTGGAAGCTACGAGGACCAATGCACCAGATGGACCACTCTCGATCAAGAAAGGGACTAGACAGTACCATATTTCACCAGTATTTTCCATACCCTGCGCACCAATTTGGGTATCAAAGACTCTCAGCAACATCTGGTGCTCAAATACCGTGGTTGCTTGCATAGATACATTCAAACATAAACATAGTTTTTGGACATCACCTCATTAGGTACGACTTATAGATATGTTGTCAAGATCGAGTAGAAATTTGAGCAGAAGAGGCGAGAGTTTGGATCTGCAAACTCCTCACAGCCGAAGCAAGGAAAAGGTGGCCCCAACCCACACAGCAAGGGATAGAGAAAATATGGCCACTCTCAGGACAACTAGTCCAAACCACAACATAAGAAGGGCAATGAGAAGATGAAGAAGAACACGGGAAAATGGTGTGAATACCATAAAATCCCTTGGCACAACACTGAAGAATGTCGCTCCAAGCAGTCACTTGTGGCCAAGTTGAAGTCTTTCGAGTCAAAGGTCGATTCTGATTTTGAATCAAATATAAAAGGATGGAAGCCTATTATCGATGTTGAACCCAGTGCCACTATCGCTACCACCAAAGTCCAACCAAGTGAACCAAAAGAACCAGAGGAAGGGGAACACCTCTTTCACTCATAGATGTGGGTAAAGGGGGCTCTGCTTCATTTCATTGTCGATAGCAGCAGTTAGATGAACTTGATCTTAGCATAGGTATTCAAGCAACTGGACTTGCCGAAGACACCACACCCGCATCCCTACACCATCGGTTGGATTCGCCAAGGAAGAGATCTATGTGTCAGCCAACAGTGTTGTCTTCCCTACGGCATCAAGCCTTTCAAATATGAGGTATTGTGTGATATTTCTCCCCTTGAAGTTTGTGATGTTATTTTAGGACAACTATATTTTTGGAAGCGTCATGTTGTGTATGAGTCTAGATCCCGCAGTGTTATTATTACTTTGGGTAGACAATTGTACAAGATACCAGAGGTAGCGTCGCCTATCGCTATTTCTTTAATATCTGCTAAGAAATGCAGTAAGGTCATTTTAGAGACCAGGAAGTTTGTCTTCTTTGTGATCCTTGCTCACAGTAAGAAGAAGTTTGCCACCACATTCGTGGCCTCTACACAGAGCCTCTCTTTCCAGTAGAAGCAAGTGGAAGGGATCGTGGAAGAGTACATATACATTTTCTCCTCACCCACCAGGGTATCGACGCACTGCCAAGTCAAGCATCCAATTGATCTAACCCCCGGTGCACCTCTTCCTAATGGACCAGTCTATCATCACTCGCTAATGGAAAATGACAAAATCATGCATCAGATCCAAGAGCTTCTCCAAAAGGGGCACATCAAACCAAGATCCTCCCCTTGTGAAAGCCTGATTGTACTCGTGCAGAAGAAGGATTAGACCTAGCGACTCTGCATTGATTATAGAGCATTAAAAAAATCATAGTCAGAAACTGGTACCCAATTCCCAGGATTGATGACCTTCTTGACCAACTCAAGGGGGGGGAATTCTTCAGCAAGATTGACCTAAAGTCTAGCTATCACCAAGTTCCCATCGAACCAACTGATGTCTGGAAGACAACTTTCAAATCTAAAGAAGGTATCTTCAAATGTTCGATCATGCCCTTTGGCCTAACAAATGCACCAGCCACTTTCATGAGGTTGATGGATGATGTATTGAGACCCTTCACCAACTATTTTGTGGTGGTATATTTGGATGGCATTCTCATCTTCAACATAATTTGGGAGGATCACATGCGACATATTCAATAGGTTTTGAGCACTCTGTGGTAGCGCAAGCTATATGCCAACTTGGAAAAATGTTCCTTTGGCATGAACGGGGTACAATACTTGGGATACATTGTTGATGAGCATGGGGTACATGTTGATCATTCTAAGATCCAGGTCATACGTGATTGTCCAGCCCCGACCACATTAACCAAGCTTCGGAGCTTCTTGGGACTGGCCAACTTCTACCGACGGTTCGTGTTGGTATTCTCCCATATTGCATGGGCCCTTAGCCACGTGACCAAGGGTGGTGGCAGGGAAAATTTTGTGTGAGGGAAGGAACAAAAAAGAGCATTTGATGATCTAAAGCATTGTTTGTGCTTAGCTAAAGTACTCTCCTTACCTGATCTACAACAACCATTTGAGTTTGAGAATGATGCATCTGACTATGTTGTAGGCACAATTCTGACTCAGCATAGTCATCTGGTGGCATATCATAGTGAAACACTCTCAGATATTGCTTGGAAATACCCCACCTATGAAAAGGAAATGTATTCCATTGTACAAGCATGTCGTCAATGGAAACATTACATTCTGGGAAAGGAGATGATCATCCACACTGATCAAAAGCCTCTACAGTTCATACAAACACGGGGGAAGTTGTAGAACGACAGCCATCAGAAGTGGTCCACCTACCTACAACAGTTCCATCTCAACATCAAGTATAAGACAGGGAGCACAAATCGTGTCATTGACTGTCTCAGTCGACCTCCTGTGGTTGCACTAACCATTGTGCTCCACTTCTATGGACATGAGGCATATGAGTGGCCCCAACTTTATCAGCAAGATTCGGACTTCACCACCACCTATCAGCTCTTGGGTATAGGCGCGACTGTCACCAATTTTCACATTCAGTATGGGTTTTTATGAAATCTGGGCCATCTCTGTGTTCCTGCAAGTGAGTGTGCAAAGTTGATTTGGGAAGCCCACTACAGTCGGATGGCAGGAAATTTTGATGTGGAGAAAATTGTGGTCGTTCTCCAGAAACATTTTTATTGGCCAAAACTTCGACAGGATGTTAGCAAGTATATCAAATCTTCTTGTGCCATTGCTAATCCAAACATCAAGAAGAAAGGATTATACACCTCTCTTCCTACCCCCAAGAAGCCCTTGGAATCCATCTCGATGGATTACAAGTCTGGCCTTTCGTCCACCAAGTAAGGCAACGATTGTGTATTTGTGGTTGTTGATCGGTTTTCGAAGATGTCCATCCTCATAGCCTACAAGAACAACATCACAGTGGTAGATACTACCAAGATCTTCTTCGAACGAGTGTGGGTCCATTTTGGGATACCACAGACCATCATCTTCGACCGGGACATCAGGTTCCTCGACACATTTTGGTCGAGTCTTTGGTCACTATTGGATACCAAGCTCACTAAATCCATTGCTTTCCAACCCCAAACAGACGTCCAAACAGAGGTCGTCAATCAGATGATTGTGCACATCCTACGCATGTACAACTCTAAGAATTCATGTACATGGGATGAGAGTCTCCCCTATGTTCAACACAGTTACAACAGGGCTCTCCATAACTCCATCGGCCATAGCCCATTTCCAGTGGGACTGGGATTCCAACCCTTGGGTCCCATTGATATTTCACTACCTATGGCCACCACAAGGACATACTCTTCCCATGTTTAGTATGAGACCGAAAAATCCAACAGATTCGTTGAGAAGATTCAGCACATCCGAGAAAGAGGTCCATGAGATTTTGTAGAAAGCCAATGCTAAGTACAAGAAGTGTCATGATCAACATAGGGTATTGCATCAGTTTCAGGTTGGAGACAAGGTTTGGTTACATTTTCAAAAGGATCATCTTATAAGTCCCCATTGGAGTCTTTTCCCACTTCGTTATGTGCCTTACACCATCACCAAGGTTGTGGGTAGCAATGCTTTTGAGTTCAACACTGCACCCTTCCTTGGCTTGCACCCAATGTTCAATATGGACCTCCTTCGGCCATATTTTCCACCATTATTGGACACCTCAGATATTACAGAACAGCTAATACCAACAGAGCTCAACCATGTCTACATATAACAAGCATCAACTGATCATATAGTGGACACACAATTCAAGGGCACTAGCCATCAGAGGATCCAGCTTTATCGGGTTGTCAAGGCAGGGCAACTCCTACACCAAGGAAAGTGGCTCATTCAGGGCCAAATTCAACATATGTTTCTTCACCTGATGGGGTAACGCAATGCAATGGATACAATTGCTTCCTAAGGGGTAAGGAATGATCCAGGTGGATATTGGTGGCCACCCACATATTCCAACTGGCTCCTCTTGACAGTTTTTAGTAGAGCACGTTCTTATGTGCTTCTTTGTAATTGTGGGTTCTACACTTTTGGGATTGTCTGAAGCCCTACACATCTTCCAAGTGGATATTGGTGGACTTCGTCCTAATCCAACTGTATTATTTTGTATGCTTTCATGTCATCATATTTTGTTGTACTTCCAGGGTCATTTTGGGGCCCTAAAGAGTGTTTTTTTGGCTCGCCACAATCAAACTATAGACAAAGTTAGAGTTTGACAGTGTAATGTGTATTTATCTAAAATACCTTTCCAACGAGCTATCATGCGCCAAAAACGGAGGTCATATGCAAAAGATACGACCCTGGGAAGTTGAGGTACCAACTTACCCATAGGGGCCCACATAACTTTTGGTGTTTCATCTCCTAGGGTTAGGTTTTTGGATGTCTAGGGTTTTGGAATTCATGAGTAATATTAAAAGGACCTCTGGAGCCTCATTGTAATCATTCTTCTTAGACGGATGCGTGTAGCTGCCACATCTCTTCTCGGAGATAGCTACCACCATTCAAGCAAGTGTTTCAGTTATGTAGTTTTACAATTTTAGCCTATTTCATTTATTCAATAGAAGATATTGTTCACTGGATATCTGTGTTTTTTTTCATATCTTTGTGTTTATTGTATTCAATTCATTCCGCTCCTAAATCTGGATCGCATATAGTGGATTTAAAGCGTTTTTATGAAAAGGACATTGACATACAAGTATCTTCTTAGAACATCTCTCTCAATCCTAAACTTTTGTTTCTTCTTAAATTAGATTGGTAAAAGAATTAGAGGTTTCAAAATTTCAAAAGTTTCTACAAGTTTTTATCAAAAATAATATTATCAATATCTTTCAAAAATGTTACAAAAAGAGGACCTGACTCAACAATATTTCTAGTAATTCAAATCATGGTGTTTATCACTTGGAAGCTAGGTTGTCAAACTAGAAGGAGTAGATGGAGCAGGTGCTTGTTAATTTGTGTTATCCAAAAAACTGCTAATTTCAAGTTTTGTGTGTTGAACTATTTGTTGATGTTGAGTCAGTACTAGACACACAAGCATGATTGTTAGAATCTTTTGATTGCATGCATCAAAAGTAGTATGTGTTTGTTGTTGCATTATGTGATTAGAAAATCACCTAGTGTTTATGGTTTTCTTCGTTCTTTCTTTCATTTGTTGAAATTTAATGTGTCAATTATGTGTAAGCACTACAAGAAAAACAAACTTTTGTGGATGCATTTATCTATTTTTTAATTTTTGTGGAGGTTTCTAGTGGAGGAGAGAAGGAAAAGGTTTTATTTTTTATTCACCTAAAACAATTAGATGCACTAGTGCACAATTCTAACACATGCACCAATACCTTTTATTCATTAATGAGGAAAAAAATTGAATCAAGTACTACCTATGTAGGCCACTTCTATCGAGCTCTAAGCTCAAGTATTACCTATGTAGGCCACTTCTATCGAGCTCTAAGCTCAACCATATTGATTTTGTTCCAATGACATTTCTACCACTGCTTTACATCTTGTAGTATATGGTTTTCCTCAAGACAACCCAATAAAACTTAACAAAGTGGTTCAACTCAAATTAATGAGAGTTCCTACATATTGTAGGTCACATTCTCATCAATTACATAGATTTTAACCTTACCTTTAGGAATGGTGCATGATTCCCTTGCTAGCCTGTCCACCTCCCAATTATGCTCCCTAAAAATGTGTTTGTCTTATAGCTAAGTAATAAGAGTTGCTAGAGAGAGGGTTTTGTATACCATTTGAGAGAGGAGGAGGTGATTTACTCTTGATCTTTGATACATCCAATCAAATATCACCATCGACTATGAATGTAGTGTCAACAAAGAGAGGTGAAGTTCAACTACTAGAGAGATGATCATGATGATATTGCAGTCTTTAACATAGTTATTTGATTATATCCATGTTCCATGTCTAAAGGTAGTTTTCTCACTATTGTGGAAGACGATGTTGCCTAGGGTTCTTTGTTAATTCTCCATCATAGAATCCATATGGATTTGATAAATCCATCTCAAAAGGGGTGATCACTCTCTAAGCTTTTAGTGCTTTGTTAATCAAGGGAAAAAATGACTACTTGACTTTGAACATTGTGTGAAATTGAGATGGGGGTATTGTTGAAAATTGCTTCATTTCTTAGTATCCATAAATCCCATAGGATGTGAAGAGCGAGAGAAACTAAATTCTCAGGGTGATTCGAGCTTTAAACCATCTATTCCATGCTTTCTCAATGGTATCACCTTTTGAATCTGCAATTTGCCCTAATGTTTTAGTATCACTCCAAACCTCAAGAGTGAAGTTGCATCCAACTAGGTGATAGGTCACATTTTCAGCATGTTCTTAGCATATAAAGCACATGATAGGGCATAAATTTCCCTTTTGTTCCATGTTATCTAAGGTCAAGATCATGTTTTGAGGGATAACCATGTGAAATATTTTTTTATTTTGGAGGTGCCTTCATATTCCATAGTCATCTCCACTACCAAGTTGTATTCTCAATGTTCGTGTGTCCATGGCATGTTTTATATTCTAGCTTGATGGAATAAGTGCCCTCAATTTGAATTTTAATCTAGCGTAATTTGTCTTCACTTTCATTCATGATTATTGCTAAGGAGATGGGAATAGCTTTGTATTGGTTCTAATTTTTTGTGTCCAATTCCTCTAATCCTAGATCTAATGCAGTATTCCATCCTAATCTCCAGTGATTTCCCATATTATGTGCATATACATCTATATTGTATTTAAGTTTTACTAACTAAGAAGAGTAGTTAAACTTTTCGAGAGTTTGATGTGCATCGGGATGCTTACCACTACATCATCGTCGATTCTTATCTCGTGTACACTTTATGGTGGCCATGATAGATGTGCAGTAATGATATAAAATCCCTATATCATGAATTTCCATAATAGGATTCCTCTTATGTGCCTCTTTGTTTGTGATTGGATCAAGTCCAAAAGAGTGTTAGTCAACATATATTTTCACTTAAGATTTTTTTCTAGAGCCCGTCATTTGTTATTAATCCCCGCGTGCCTTTTGTAGCTAATTGTTATGAGAACATTGCAAGATTCTTTAATCCTCGACTACTTGGATATCTAGTCCCAACATACCAATGGAATTCCCCTATTTTATTTCTTTCATGTCCATAGAAAATTTAAACATAGCTTCCATATCGTTGTGATCATTTTCTTTGGGAGCACTACAAGTGATAACCAATAGACAGTGATAGAAGTCAAGATGCTCTTGATAATTACCAACCTGTCCACAAGGGATATCCTTCAATTGCACCAATGGATTATGTACTTTTTTAGTTTATTGAATAACCACATCCAGTCCTTGAAGTAATAGTAATTTAGCTTCATATAGAAGCCAAGATACTAAATGCATTTGTCAATGGATTGAAGGGAGAAAGGTGGGAAATGATAGATCGTGACTTTTATAGCATGTGGAATGTGATTAAGACATATAGTTGAATTCGATTATAAATAGATATGCACCTTGGTGGTTGAGGAAAATATTTTGAGGATATTGTTCGAACACTTTTCTTATTACACAATCCCATTTCCAAAGACTAGGACATTGTCAACAAACAAGATATGTGAGATGAATATGTCATTCACAATTTTCACCCCTAGATAAAGCTAGCAGAGTGGTCATGAGAATTGTATTGATTTACGACTTCAGTTATAATGAGTAAGAGTAGGGGTTGGAGGGGGAAACCTTATTAGAGACCCTAAGTCAGGTGGAATAAAGGAGTTGGAATTGCATTAATTAGGATTGCATGTATTGTATATAGGTAGCCTTCCTATATCTAGTTAATGAATGTTAACCCAAAGCCAACCTAGGTGAGGATGATGTGCAAATATAACTAGTTTTCTCAATCAAAGGCCTTGTATAAGCCAATCTTTAGAAGACATTCAAATGATGCTTTCGTCTTGATGGTGTGAATATCCTCTTAGGAAACCCTAACAACATTATGAATATGATAGTTGTCTAGGAACCTAAATTGTCCCTATGATACATGGGTAAATATGATATGCTTGGTTTTGTGGATACAATAATTTTGGAGATGATCTCATATACAATTGCATAGTGAGATG
>ML800367.1:192836-203671 GCA_009831015.1 Picea engelmannii | reverse complement strand
CATCTTGTACTTGAACATTTAAGTGGGGTAAAAGGAGGTTTCCCCCTCGAAGAGGCTTATTATCTAAAATTATCTCTTTTTCAAGGCGTTGAGTACTTTTCCTGAGGTTTTTATATGCTATATTGATGTTTGGTTCTTAACAAAATCCCAGCCCCAACCAGAGGTAAGGGAGTTACCCATGACAAGGCACATAAGTCTAAGGAAGAGGATAAAAAACCACACAGACACTCGGAAAGAGGAGGGAGTTCCCGAGGAAGACAGGGTAGTGGATGAAGTTCTTCTAGAGGAAGAGGAAGAAGAGGAGGAGAAGTAATATGCTATGCCTGTGGAAAGATAGGGAACATGTCTTGGGAATGTCCCCAAAAAAATAAAGGAGGTGAAGCTCACATTTCAGAAGCACATAGAGGGAATGTTGAAGCAGAAGGAGAAAAGGATGGAAGATCCCCGATGTTGAGGAAGGTTCTCTTAAAACTAGAGGTAGAAGTTGAAAAGCCAGTGTAGAGGAATAGTTTCTTCAGGATAGCTTGCAATACTAAAGACAGAGTATGCAAGGTGATAATTGACAGTGGGATCACTAACAACTTAGTATCCACAGAGATGGTGGAGAAATTGGAGCTGGAAACAATTGCACATCTGAAGCCATACAAAGTCTCATGGTTGCAAAAAGGACACCAGGTAATGGTTACTAAACAATGCTTGGTTGAATTTAATATAGGAGGATATAGAGATGAAATTATATGTGATGTAATTCACATGGTTGTATGCCATATTTTGTTGGGAAGACCATGGAAGTTTGACAGGAATGTCATTCATGATGGGAGGAAGAATACATACACCTTGGAGAAGAATAGTAGAACACACATGTTGCTACCAACAGAGGAGAATAAAGTGAAAGAGGAAACCAACACAAACATACTTCTCATGAGTGAGAAGGAACTCCTAAAAGAAGCCAAGAAATAACAGGAGATGCAATTTGTTATGGTGAGGAAACCCAGAGTTATTCTTACAAGTACTTCAATGGACGATTTTCCTAAAGAAGTTCAGGAATTGTTGGATAATTTTGCTAACATAGTTGTGGATGAGCTGCCTAACGCATTTCCATCCATTTGAAGTATCAGCCACCATATTGACTTAATATCAGGAGCAAGTCTACCAAACAAAGAAGCATATATATTGACACCTCGAGAGAATGAGGAAGTGAAGAACCAAGTCCATGAACTGTTAGACAAGGGTTTGGTCAGAGAGATATTGAGTCCATGTGCAGTACCAACTGTGTTGAGTCCAAAGAAGGATGGAGGATGGAGAATGTGTACAGACTCAAGATCCATTAACAAGATCACCATCAGGTATAGATTTCCTTTACCAAGAATGGATGATTTAATGGACTATTTAAGTGGAGCAAATTTATTTTCTAAGATATATTTGAAAATTGGATATCAGTAGATTAGAATGAGAGAAGGTGATGAGTGGAAGACAACCTTTAATACAAACAAAGGTTTGTATGAGTGGATTTTTATGCCATTTGTCTTAACAAATGCCCTGGGTACTTTTATGAGGATGATGAATGAAATACTCAAAGATTTAATTGGCAAGTGTGTGGTTGTATATCTGGATGATATATTGATCTTTAGCAGGACTACAGAGGAGCATTTGAGACACTTGACACTAGTGATGAGGATACTACAGCAGGAGAAGTTGTTGATAAATCTGAAGAAGTCCTCTTTTATGAAGACGGAACTCATTTACTTGGATTTTGTGATCTCTTCAAATGAACTGAAGATCAATCCATAGAAGGTGAAAGAAATCAAATAATGGTCATCACTGAAGAGTATGTTTGAGGTAAGGAGCTTCCATGGATTAGCAAGCTTCTATAGGAAGTTCATCGAAGACTTCAGTGGAATTTGTGCGAAAATGATGGATACAGTGAAGAAGAAGCACAAGTCTTTTAAATGGACAGAGGAAGTCGAGAGAAGCTTCAATATACTGAAGGAGAAAATAATAGAACGACCAATTCTGGTCTTGCCGAATTTTTAAAAGACATTTCAGGTGAGATGTGATGTAAGTGGAGTTGCAATTGGAGCATTTTTGAACCAGGATAATAGAACTGTCGCCTATTTCAGTGAGAATATGAATGAGACCAAGAGAAATACTCCATGTATGATAAGGAGTTTTATGCCATAATTCAAGCCTTGAAGAAGTGGAGACATTTCCTTGTCCCGCAGGAATTTGTCTTGTATAGCGATAACCAGGCTTTACAATTCGTAACCATACAAGAAAAATTGAATCAGATTCATGCAAAGTGGGTTGAGTTTATGTAGAATTTTGTTTTTTTCATAAAACATATTGTTGGGAATGATAACAAAGTTGTTGATCCATTAAGCAAGAGATATTTGATTCTACAGGAATTTCAAGTGAAGACCTTGGGTTTTCAACACCTTAAGGACATGTATTGTGATGATACAGATTTCAAGGAAGCATATGAAGCATGTGAAAATCTTGTGATGAGAGATAGAAGCCAGTGGACATAGTATATGATTCAAGAGGGATTGCTATTCAATGGAAATTAGTTGTGCATACCAAAATTCTCAATGAGGGATAACCTTTTGAAGGAGAAGCATAGTGGAGGATTGATTGGACATTTCGGCCATGATAAAACATTTGCACAGATGAGCAATTCATACTACTAGCCAGGTATGAGAATAGAAGTGATAAAGTTTGTGAACAGGTGTAGAATCTGCCAACATGCAAAAGGAAAAAGACAGAACACTGGATTGTATTAACCATTTCCAATACCAGAGAGGCCTTGGGATGCAATAAGCATGGATTTTGTGTTGGGACTGCCAAGAATGCAAAAAGGATTTGATTCCATATCTGTGGTGGTGGATAGATTTTCAAAGATGGCACACTTTATCCCATGCCAGAAGACCAGTGATGCAACACATTTTGCAAATATGTTTTTCAAGGAAGTTGTAAGACTTCACGGCCTACCCAGAAGCATCGTCTTAGACAGAGACACAAAAGTTGTTGGTCAGTTTTGGAGAACACTGTGGAAGAAGTTGGGGATAGATTTGTCCTTCAACTCATCTTATCACCCTCAAATGGATGGACAGACTGAGGTGGTAAACAGAAGTTTGGGAAACTTATTGAGGAGTCTGGTTGCTAAGCACCATAATTAGTGGGATCAAATTCTGCCACAAGTAGAATTTTCATACAACAAATCACCAAATAGGAGCACTGGAAAGAGCCCATTCCAAATATTGTATGGAATGAAACCCACGGGAGTATCTGAGTTGAGAGACTTGGAACAGAGTGAGATTAGGAGCGTTGGAGAAGAAGATTTTTCTACAAAAATGCAGAAGCTCCATAGCCAGATCAGAGGACAGTTGCAGAGTTCTAACCAGGAGTACAAGCATAGAGCTGATCAACACCACAGAGAACTTCAATTTGAATTAGGAGATCAGATTCTGGCACATATCAGGAAAGAAAGGTTCCCTAAGGGAACATATAACAAGTTAAAAATGAAGAATATAGGACCATGTAAGATCTTGAGGAAGTTTGATGCAAACACCTATGAGATTGAGCTGCCAGATGATGTGGCCCATATTCAATTTTTTAGACATGTATCCTTATAGGAAAGATGACACAGAGGGATCAGAAGATTAAGAGGAGGTCCAATGGGAGAAAAAAATGCCTATAGAAGAAAAACCATATATGGAGAAGATTGTTGATCAGGGGATTGGCAAGAATACAGAAAGGAAGACCTATTTTGAATATATGGTCAAGTGGAAGGGACACCCAATATAAGATTTCAGTTGGGAAAATGAGGCTACTATCCAGAAGCATGGAAAGACAGTGTAGGAGATCATGGAATAGAGTCCATGAATTTTTTTCAAGGGGAGTATGATGCAGGACCACTCAGCGCATGGGAATATTTCCAGAATCTCAATGCTGGTAGTCTCAGAAAATATTCGGAAGCACGTCTAAACCTAGTGATTAGAACGCCTGAACTCAGCATCGGAAAAAGCTTTGAAGCATGCTTGAATGATTGTGAGTGACGTGGGAGTTTCCACTCCTGCTCTAGAATATGATTGATCTAAGATAGTCGTTAGGTTAGGTTTTTGGAGTATCCAAGTAGTCGGGGGGAACCCTAAGAACCCTTTGAGATAAATAGAGGTTTTGTATGCCCAAATGAGGCTAGCTGCAAGTTAGTAGGAGATTTCTGAGTTTTTAGTTTTTGTTTTGATATACTTGTAGCCATTTTCACTTTTGAATATAATAGAGGAAAATTGACCCAATGCATGGTGTGGGAATTGCTTTCAATTCTCTGTTATTGTGTTTTCATGAATGAATGAATGAATTTTTTTATGAGTAGATGGAACTATGAATGTTAGGATAAGTTTCAATTGTCTCTTTTATGTCGAGTGGTGCAAGGTGTGCACACAGAATGCAAGGAGTACGTTGTTGGGATCTGTTTCGGTTCCGAAGCTCAGAAGAGATAACACAAAACTTTCCTTTGCAAGGAGTGAAAAGACACTGGTGCAAGGTGTGCACATTTTTCCGCAAGAATTCAAACCTTGCGTAAAGATTTGGTGCAAGGAGTGCACAAATCCGAGGTTCGACTAAGTGTCGAAGGGACTTTGTAAGAAGTCAAAGAACCAGCAACAGGAGAACACCAGGAGGGCGAGAGGGATTTCTCTTCGAGAAATCCTTCAGATCTGAGTTATCGAAATCCTTGAAATGAAAGGAGTGTGTGGGAAGTTGAAGTCTTCAAGATACCAAGCTTGGGAGGAATAACACTTTTCATCAGTGTTAATGAGATCCAAGAGTCGGACTCGTCGGAGGAGAAAAGGTTCAAAACCTTTGAACACTTAGAAAGTCTTCTAAGTTAGAGAAATAAAAAGCTTAGGAGCAGGAGCGATGTTGGTTGTTGGATCACAGCGTAAGGACCAACATTCGTCTGATTAAAGACAAGGTACACAAGATTTAATGCTTTGTACACACAAGGGAGAGAACCCACTAAGATTTGAGACTTGAAACTTCTGAAGTCCGGAGTTCTGGATTTTTGAAATGAAATCTTCATCTTCCAATCATCTAAAGCAATATGAGCCATCAGATCGTTCAAGGTGAATTTCCATCATTGGATCGCCAAGGAGAATCTAAGCTGTCACATATTGCAATCCCAGGAAGAATCAAGTTTGAAACTTGAGATTCCCGAAGCGTGGAGTGTCGGAGAGCTGAGAGTCATCGATCTGTTAGAGGACACTTGTCAACAGATCGTGAGCTCTAGGAAATTTTTCATGGGATTTTTTAGTTTGAGAACTAAGGTCACCAAACCCCAAAGACCCAAAGTGAATATGAGCCATTGGATCTGGAGGAGATGTGGTGAAGATCTGTGAGCTCTAGGTAAAGTCCCGAAGCGATCTCTAGCCATTAGATTTAGGGGAGACGTGGCGTGAATCCGTGTACTCCGGGTATAGACCCGAATTAGTCCACAGTCATTGATCCAGGGGGGCACACATCATTCGATCACAGCCTTCAGACAAAAGTTTTTGGGAAAGGGTGAAGTTTTAGATTTGAAATCTCTGAAGTCTAGAACCCAGAGGAGATCTCGACCCTTAATCGAGGGGAGGATCTTAGTACTGTTGATCTGGGTTGAAAGGTCAAACACCCAAGGTAGAAGTTGGACCACTGATTGTGAGGACAGGTGTCTTCAGATCACCCACTCTAGAAGATTGAAGTATGAAAGGAGGAGAGGTTTGAGATTTCAAATCCCCAAAGTCCGAAGAACCGCAAAGATCACAGCGGTTGATTCAAGGGGACAGGTGTCAGCAGATCTTCCACTCTGGAAGATTACCCTGTAAAGGAAAGCAAGGTTTGAAACTTGAGAATTACAAAGATGGGAATTTTGATTCAACCACAGTCATCGATCTAGGAGGATTAAGTCTGAACCATTGATTCTGAGGAATAGATCTCGGTCATTCGTTTGAAAGAACCGTCAAGATGGTGAGATCGACGGTCTTCTCACATTGCACGGACAGGAGTTGCGCAGACTTTAAAAAGTTGATGGCGGGTCGCAATCCATACTGTGGTTTCTCTTGGTCGACATGTGGAGGCTCGAGGAGAATTGTGGGTGAAAAATTATTTTTAATTCAAATCGCGTGTGGCCACACCTGCAATCATGTGGTAATCGCCCAAGGTCACATCAGAGGAGGGGCCAAGAAAAAAGGCGTTAACGCCCAATACTCTGAGATTTTCGCAGAGCGTGAAAGGGAACATCACAGGTGATGAGAAGCCTGCGCGGGGAGATGAGAGGACCTGTGTTTAACATAGAATGATACTAGTGGGTTTTCAGAGAGTCAACCGACTCCAAAATAGAATATCTTGACTAGGAGGTCACGTAGCCCTTAGGAGAGAAGGGGGTCTGCACCAATCTCCATGGGAAGGTTGAGCACTCTCATCTAATGGATTTAGACTTCACATATCCCAACCAATTCTCGTTAATGGCCATCCATGCCTTTATGAATTACATTTTTTTACAATATGACACTCTGAGTTGAGAGTGGAATCTGTACTTCCTACCTCTGCGAGAAAGTACCTTAATGAGTTTGAGTGACCTACTAGTGTTTAGCGCCACTGGAGAGGTTGCTAAGTGTACTAAATTTTTTATCAGTCATGTTCATAATAGCATGTTGTGTCTCGACAAGGGATACCCTATCCATGTCTAGGACATACATCAGTTGACATGGTTATCCATGTGTTAGCACAAGATTGGTTTATGCCTCAACTTTGCATAAATCCTTCATTATTCATTTTGGCAAATGAATACAATTGTTATGGGATATTTTATTTATTTTGTGGAAAATTGAAATTATATTGGGTTATGCCCAATATCCAAGTTCAAGCATCAAAATCACTCATGGATTTACGCTACCCAATCACACACAGACACACAGGAGGGCGCTACCTAAATTCGCCACCTAAATTTTGGTAGAAAATAAATTGTGCAGAGTTATTTTACCAGTTTTGAGTCACTAACTTGAAACTTCTATTATGAACAATTGAGAAGGTATTTTTGAAAACTAGAGGATTTTTTTGTTCATAACATTCCAAATAACAAAAACCTCTCGTATTTTTTTAAAATTTGGAATGGTTTGAGAGATATTAGACATAGAAGTGGTGTTACCAACTGTTTTACAACGACGCTACCTAATTTCCTATAGCAGACATGGTTTTGGTATTTTCCTTGTTGGGAGGTTGCCACCTATCAAGGAGGATTCGAATGGATTCTCAAGGATCAGTTATATGTCAAGGGAAAATTTCACCTAATATTTATCTCCATCAAAGGCCTCATGCATGAGGTGGAAACATTTTATTAATGACTTCCAACAAATTCCTAAAAATTAGCAGTTTCTTGGATTTTTGTCTCTTTGATTGTTACCACCTATATCCAAGGTTTAGAATCCAATGGAGGAGATGGGATTCAACCTCCTAAGGTTATGAAGATGTTATTTTATATTTAAGGAAGGAAATATCTCTTGGAGTGGGGATTCATGAGCCAAGAGAGGTTAGAGAGAGTAGGAGCAGGCAGTTTTCCTGTGTGTGTTCATTTGTAAGCTTGTGGGCATTTTATGATTGTAAGCATTACTGCTATTGGAGACTCATGAGAGCTGTGTTTTCAGATTGTAAATCTTCTATTTATATTTCTTCTTATTTGAATATATTGCAATTTCAGGATCAAAGGTTGTTAATGATTTATGGATCCCTAAGCAGCAGAGGATCTATTGTATTTTACCCATCAGTCATTGTTTATATTCAAGTATTTGTTGATTCATTAAATTAAGAGGATCTATGTTTAGTGAAAATTCTACCTTATGTTTTCCTTCTTCATTCTTCCACTTATCATCATATAATCTTGTTTTATGTTGATCATCTTTTGTGCCTTCGATGAGTAGGATGTTTGTGACTCCATTGCCCATTGGTGTAGCCTACTGATCTATAGTTTGCAACCCTCTCTCTTTCTTTATCCATCTTGTTGATCCACCTATTCAAAACCAAAATTGTCTTTTACATTTTGATGGGTGTTGAGCTTACACTTTAGCAGTCAAAGTGTGACTTTCAGTGCTAACACCATGGATAGCCAAGATGTTTTTTGGACAAGTATTTTGGATACAATTTTCAAGAAAATACTAAGTATGAAGGAGATGCACAGTAGTAGAAGAAAGAAGAGAAGGTAGGAGAAGAGTGTGTAGTAACAGTGCATTCATGATTGAAGTGCACAGTAAAATTATAATTGGCAGCGAATAGAAAGATAACAAAGAAAGTGAATAAAGCAGGAAGATAAAGTGAGTGAAAAGGAAAGAGAACAGTTTGGCAAGAAAAAGTAGAGGGATGCACAAAATGTAAAAGAACGACAGTCAAAAATGAAAAATCAGCGTGCAGACACAAAAGTAGGAAAAGCATGCTTGAAAAACGAGTCAAAATGAGTTGTAATGAGTCAGAATGAGTTTTGATAGGGTTTTGGGGATAATCAAGTAGGGTTTTGAGAGATAGATTATATGTATAAATATGTAATGGGTCGGGAAGAATGGGGTTTTATTTGGTTATGTTTGGTTATGTTCATTTTTTTTTATATAGTAATTGTTGTCATTGTTGTTGATGTGAGGGAATAGACTGAGTATGAGAGAGGGAGTATATGTCTAAAGGTTTGGGGAGAGATTGTAGAAAGAGGCTTGCACTATAGAGTGGATAGTAAATATGGAGAAATGTGTCATGATATATCTATTGTAAGTGTGGTGTGAAATCCTAGAATGGTTACAGAAAGAATAATAAAGAAGCCAATCATTGTGAACATAGCCCAAGGATTGGGTGAACCACATTAACTTTGTGTGTCTATGTATGTGATTCATGTGATTGTTTATGAATAGTAGGTTCATTCATGTTAGACTAGATTTGTTTACTATATGATTATTGCATCGTAGTTATGGATGTTATGGTGAATTTTTTATGTTGCAATCTATGTCACGATGGTACTGCATAAAATCATTTACTAAGTAATCAAGGAATAACATACACAAGATAATGCACACAGATTAGATAAGTAAGAATGAATAAGATAATCGCCTCCCATTCCATCGTTCCTACAAAAAGTTGGTTCATGTATCCCTAATAGATGCCTCTGGTGAGACTTCACTTGCATTTTGGTGATGAAAAAGGGTCGGTATTTGAAGGGTTTTGCTGGTTAGATAACTTGAAAATACAGTCTTACAACCGTGCGCCAACAAATGGTTTTGTTACTGGGACCGAGAATCTGTGATTGAGGGAATGTTTTGGAGGTTGACTAAGAAAGAGATCATCGAATGGCTAGAAAGGAAGGAACAATAATTTGCTCGGAAGGAGAATAGAAACCCTCGGATGAGCGACGAGAAATGGATGCAAAGGTATGTGTACACAAAGCTTCATGATATTTTCTTTGGTGAGTTTCCATTTATATTAACTAAGTGGTTAGAAATAGTAGTGGAGAATACTAGAAGGTACCAAACCATAGCACCTAGGAACTGGACTCTTGAGTTGGTAAGGAAATTGAATTTTGTAAGTACTAAGACTTCTCCTGTAGTTGATTTCTGGTTGGACAACATATTGGGAGGTTATATTATAGAATTTGCAGTGGATTATACCCAGTCATAGAGTGTTGTAGAAAGGGATTTCTTCAAGGGTATGTATCAAAGGTTTTTGAAATCATTGGGTACCTAGATAAAGATGTTTTCATGTGACAAGTGTGTGATGACAATGGAATATGATTGCTAAGGCACTTCACGCACATAGGGGAACTAGGGAATGACCAGAGGATAGTTTGAACATGGGAAAGAATAAAAAAAGGAATGACAAAGGGAGGGAGGGATTGAGGATGAAGAGAATCGAAGAAGGTGTATCAAAAGAAGAAAATGAGTTTGTAGTACTACATAGTAGAGGAAGATATAAGTAGTTGAAGACTGGGGATGATAAGAGAGATCCACGTAGTGAGTTTGAGAGGAGAGGACCCTACGCAATAGTATAAATTGTAGAAATATCGCATGTAGAAGGACATAAACATGATTCCTAGTTGAGTTTGATAACATAATAACCAGTAATTCCTACACAGATGGGATCCTGTGTCAATTCCACAACCCCATGTGTGTCACCTAGATTAGAACTAATAGTTGAAGATTTTTCAAAAGCACTCATAATCAGTAGAGGAATTCAAAATAGTATTAGTTAGAGTAGTGGAATTAGTTGATACAGGTGGATATCGGTGGCCACCCACCTATTCCAATTGGCTAAAAAAAGTTTGTTGGAAATTTATTATTATTATTAGCATTTTTTGGGTCCCAAACTTCTGAGGCCATTTTAATGGCCTAAACAATGTTTTTTTCACAATAGGGAACCTTGATAATAATTTAAGGCTATGGTTTATCCCCAAAAAATAATCTCCTCATCGATACCTTCCCAACCAGCTATCATGCACCCAAAATGGATATCATATGTCAAAGTTGCACCCTCGGGAAGTTGATACACCAAACTACCCAAAACGAGGTCCACAAAACTATTGGATTTTCATCTTCCGAGTGTTGCACCTTTTTCGTCACCTTGGTGAGAAAATAATAGGTGCTTGCATGCCCAGTTGGGTCTTGTTGGGTAGGACAACTGTAGAGGAAAGAGTTAGAGAAAGAAAAACAAAACTATAAGCAAGAATTAAACTAATACAAACTAAAATCATAAGCATAGGGACATAGAGATAACAAAAACAAAAAGACCCATGTCACCAATGTTTTTAGGCTGATCTATTGATGAAATCAAAG